>CAUYQV010052822.1:0-23406 GCA_963574575.1 Galagoides demidoff | reverse complement strand
AGAGTGAGTGGGGATTACCTCCTCCCAGGGTGAGCCTGCAGCGAATCTGGGTGCAGAGACCATGCAGGGGAAGCCCAATTGTCTTCTGATCTGCTGGTCACAGACACGGCTCGGGCAAAGCTGGTGCTTGTCTAATGCTCTTGTTTCTTTTCAGAAACACGAGGATGAAAGTGAGGCCTGGCTCCACAGACAGGTAACTATCCCGTGGGCATCCTGTAGGCCCCCCACCTGTTCTCAGTGTCTGGACCACAGCAGGACACCTTCACAGACTGGGCCACACAGAGCTGCCCACACCGGCATGACTCTGGCCAGGGGGAGGGTGACTTCTCGGCTGTCTGTGTCCTCCTGGGTAGCCCTTGAGGCATTCCTGGGGAACCTTAAGGTTCCAGGAAAGGCAGCGTACAAATCCCAGCTCTGAGAGTGATATCAGGATATCACCCATTTGGGTAAATCCAACATGATGAGTCCCAGAAACTTCCTTGGCATAATCCGGTGGTCCCAGCCCTTTAGGCAGCAAAGTGTCCAGTTTCATCAAAAACAATTTTTTGACAGATGGGGTGTGAGGATGGTTTTCGGACGCTTCATTACATCTGCACCTCAGATCCATGAGGCACTAGATTCTCACGGGAGCACAGCGTAGACCCCTCACATGCAGGGTTCGTGCTCCTGTGAGAATCTAATGCCAAGGCTGGTCTGGCAGGAGGCGGCACTCAGGCAGTGACATGAGTGACGGGGAGCGGCTGTAAATACAGATGAAGCTTCTCTCCCTCACCTGCCCTCAACCCCAACTGTGCATCCCGGTCCCTAACAAGCCACAGACCAGTACTAGTCTACTGCCCAGGGGTTAGAGAATGCAGACCCAATCCACTATGGCAAAGAAAATCAAAGCATGGTTGATATTCCCACTTATTCTCAGGGCAGTTTCCCTGAGGATCTTTCATCCCTAATTCTAGGAACGTGGGGTCAAAGATGAGCAGCAGCCCAAGTAAATCACTCTGCCATTTTTTTTTTCAAATTAAACTTACACAAAAGATAAACCCCTCAGCATGGTATTTTCTTTCTTTAATTTTTTTTTTTTTGTCTCATTGACGTTAGAAAGAACAGATGGGAAAGTTTTAGAAGCTTACTTTCTCCTTATCCTGCCTTATGGGATAAAAATTCTTTCAAATACTGTGGGGGAATCAAACCAGACTTGAGCCTCAGGAATTATGGCAGAAAGGCACAAGCTGCTTCTTTAGTGATAGAGTAGATTTTATTTGTCAACAGAAAAGAAACCAGACTCTGTTTTCTCTTTAAAATAATTTAAAGAGGTTTATTCTGAGCCAAATTCGAGGACCATGACCCAGAGCCACATCCGAGAAGCCTTGAGCCTGTGAATTCGCTGTGGTGGGGCCATGGTTTGGTTTTACACACTTCAGGGAGACGGGATTACAGCTAAAGTTGCCAATCAGTAATACATGGAAGGCATACGTAGGTTTGGCCCAGAAATGTAGGACATTCAAAGCTGGGCTTTACAGGGTATAAGTGGGTTTAAATATTCCTTTCTCCTTATCCTGCCTTATGGGATGAAAATTCTTTGACATTTGACTAGAAGAGTAAGGCTTTGTCTAATAGACCAGGGGTCAGTGAAAAAAAGTGCTGAGTTCAGATAAAGGTTTGTTTACAGAAGCAACCCAAGTGCTTATCAACTCCTGAATGGATTAACAAACGGTGGTGTATGTGTACCATGGAGTACTATTCAGCCCTAAAAAGATGGAGACTGTATCTTTTGTGTTTACCCGGATGGAGCTGAAACACATTCTTCTTAGTAAAGTATTTTAAGAATGGAAAAAATATATATCCAATGTACTCAATACTAATATGAAACCAATATATAAGCAATTATATGCCCACGTTAAAAAAACAACAACGTAAGTAAAGTGTAGCAACGGGAAGGGGGAGGAGGAAGATGGGAGTGGAGGAAGGCAGGCGATGGGCGGGATCTCACCTAATGTGCACGGTATGGGGTGTTCACACACACCCTGAGTGAAGGGCTCAGCTACAACTTCAACTTGAAGTTGAATTGACCTTTCTAGAGGTCATTTCTTTTACCTTAGAAATTAAAACTATGTAACCTAAACATTTGTACCTCATATTAATCTGAAATTTAAAAAAAAAAAAGGTTCAGGGTCTGTTAATTGAAGACAAACCACAAGGACGTATCCCAGACTCAAGAGGTTTGTTGTGTGTGTTGGGGACCTGCAGGGGTGTCCTGCAGAGCCACAGAGGGTGAGGCTGTCAGAGCCCCAGAGGGTGTCTCCGAGGAGGGGAGGGGCTGCGTGAAGCCTGCCCACTCTCCTTTCTCAGGGCTACTGAGTTAAGGGGATCCCCTTGGCCAAGAGAGGGTCCAGCCAGTCAGCTGCTTGTGGGAGCCTTAAGATTTTATTTTAGCTCACACATTTATGGAAAATAACTAAAGCTGCACAACGCAACTGACAGTGCCTCCCCAGGAACGTTCCGGAACTCCAGTTGCTGTCTCCTTTCTCTCTCTTTGGAATTGGCCTCTGTTGATTCTCTCAAGGGTGAGAGCCTCATCGTGGATGGTATTGTTTTTAAATATATCCTTTTTCTGTTCTATGCCAACCTTATTCAAAAGAAGAACATTTTCATTTGGCCACTTGGTGTTTTCCATTGTCAAAGTTGGGCTGCCAAGTCCAAGCTCAGAAGATACCAAGAGTGACAGCAGCTTGGGAGCCCTAAATACCAGATGCTGGAGATTTCCCGTGTGCCACCTGGATCAAACACGTGTATAATACCAAAAATAGCACGTGACGTCTGTGTTACATCAGACGTCAGGGAGAATGGAATGAAAATCACTTCTGAAACTTCATCATCTGGCTCGGCGCCTGTGGCTCAAGTGGCTAAGGCGCCAGCCACATACACCTAAGGTGGCAGGTGCCTGTGGTCCCAGCTACTTGGGAGGCGGAGGCAGGAGACTCGCTTGAGCCCAGGAGTTGGAGGTTGCTGTGAGCTGTGTGATGCCACAGCACTCTACCCAGGGTGACAGCTTGAGGCTCTGTTTCCAAAAAAAAAAAAAGAAAGAAAAAGAGAAACTTCATCATCTGCACAGAGGTGTGTTCAGCCAATATGTATGGACCTTATAAGGCTCCAGTGCTACGCTTTCTGGATTTCAACAACACTGAGTCAGCGGCCAGCACTGAGGTGTCGGAATTCACCCTTTTTGCGGCCGAATCACATTCCGTTATGTGTATATGCCGCCCTTTGTTTCCCTGTTGATGGACGTTTGGGTTGTTTCCACCATTTGGCTGCTATGAAAAGTGCTGCCAAGAACAGACACAAAAGCAAACTATTGCAGAATTGCATTTATATGAAATTCCCAGAATAAATAAATTCGTAGAACAGCTGATGCACGGTTTCCGGGGGCCGGGGTGGGGGGTGACAGCTTAGTGGATATCAGGTTTCGCGGATATCTTAATAAAGTTTAAAACAGTGACTCAGCTAGAGCATCAGCTCTGGAGGATGTTATCTGAAGCCCAGGCAGGGAGATGGGATGCTCACACAAGCTCCAAAGCCGGTGGATGAGGGTTACCCTCAGAGATGCTCAGAAACGGCATTTAGGATTTGGGGCGCTGGCAGGAGAGAGAGCAGGAAAAGCATCTCAGGGCGCAAAGCAGGTGGCCTCAGCGGGGGCAGACTTTGTACCTGACCAGGAGGACCTAGGGGCACCTGCTGCGGCAGCCCGCTGAGTCCTTACCGGAAAGCCAGGCAGAAGTGGCCACGCACTTCCAGCACACACCTGGGAGTAGGGAGCCAGCTTCCCTGACCCTAGCCTGAACCCCTGGGATGGAGGGCAGCCCGCTGGGCCTTGCCAGCCTGTGGGGACCATGGATCAGGCCTCTCTGCCGGCTGCTCAGTCAGCTCTGCAGAGTGGTGGCAGTGCTGAAACCAAGGGGATTTTCCGTATCTCACCTGTGAATGTCACAGCCCATAAGAACAGCAGCCCAGGAACAGGGAGAGCAGTTGTAAGACCAGATGTTTCCAAGCAAAACCAAGTCAATAGTTATAAAGTGGTATGAACTAAAATAATTCTTACTGTTTTAAAATGTAAACCTTGAAGCATTTAGTAAATAGCTAAAATTTTTTTAATTACTACTTCCAAACTGTGCTGCTGTCACAAGTTTGAAAGGTTCTGTGACAGACGTCCTCGGAGGCAGCACATCCCTCAGGCTCACCAGCTGCAGGTGCTTCCGTGTCCCTGGGCTGGGGACCGCCCACAGCAGCAGCACAGGGGCCATGGCGTGTTTGAGCCCACTGATTGCAAGTCTGTGACTGAGCGAGGGTCAGACCTCTGTGGTTTGCACAGAAATCCGCTACAAGCATCTTCTCAATACATCTCATCTCAAAAAGGAATGCATATTGTTCAAAATGACCTGTGGTATCTCCGTATCCTCAAGATATGTGAGATCCCGAAGGGCACCTACTTAAGGCTGGCTCTGCTCTGCCGTCTGCTGCCTGAGAGGTTGCAGCTGCGTTTGAGGCAAAGCTTGGGGTTGTTTCACCATGGAGGCTTGTGGGTCAAGCCAGGGAGACACAGGCTGACGCTACACATCCTTTATGTGTCCATCACAAGTGGGTCACAGAAATTTGTGACCCAGAAAAGCTGGAGTCTGGAAATCCCCAGACCTCAGGGACACCTGTCATAGGATCACATTGCCAGATGCAGGAGAGCTGTGGCGATTGGCTAATTTTGCATCATCTGAGCGTCCAGTCCCCCCACCAGGTTCCCATCTGCTTCCCAGCATCCTCAGCATGGACTCCACAGAGCTCCCCATGAGCCAAAGAGAAGAGGAGAATGTGCGTGGGGACCCAGCCAGTTCTCTGCCCTCCGAGAATGTTCCAGGGAAATAGCAGCCCCTTCACCTGCACACCCTTTGCTGCCCTGACTGTGAGGCAGCTGTCCTCACACTGGCCTCCTGGAACTGCAGTCCCCACCCCCAGGCTGCAGACCAGCACCAGTCTGTGCCTGTCAGGAACTGGGCCACACCCGAGGGGTGAGCAGCTGTCGGGTGAGCGAGGCCTTATCTGTATTTACACCTGCTCCCTGTGTTCACATCACCTCCCGAGCTCCACCTCCTGTTAGGTCAGTGTGGCATTAGGTTCTCACAGGAGCTTGAACCCTGCTGTCCACTGTGCATGTGAGGGGTCTGGGTTGTGCTCCTGTGAGAATCTAAGGCCTGATGATCTGAGGTGGAGCTGAGACGGTGCTGCTGGAGCTGGGGAGCGGCTGCAAATACAGATGATCGTTAGCAGAGAGGTCTGACTTTGAGTGCCCAGAGACCAAGGTAGATCAACTGCTTATGGACTCATAAAAAACGGCAACCCCTCCCCCCACAATGTTCATGGAAGAATTGTCTTCCATGAAACTAGTCCCCGGTGCAAAAAGGGTTGGGGACCCCTGGGCAAGGGTCCCCCCCAGGACCGGCCTCATTTGATACAGAAACTGAGACCTCTAGCTGAAGGGTCTGTGGACCAATTTCTGGGTTTCTTTAATTTTCTTTTTTTTTATTATTTTATTTATTGATTTATTTAGAGAGTCTCACTTTGTGACCCTGGGTAGTGCCGTGGCATCACATTTTACAGTGATCTCCAATTCTTGGGCTCAAGCGATTCTCTTGCCTCAGCCTCCCCAGTAGCTGGGACTACAGGCACCTGCCACAACACCCAGCTTTTTTTTGTAGAGACAAAGTCTCACTCTAGTTCAGACTGGTCTCGAACTCCCAAGCTCAGGGAAATCCACCAACTCGGCCTCCCAGAGTGCTAGGATTACAGGCGTGAGCCACCACACCCGGCCTGTCTCTCTTTAATTAATAATTTTGGTTTGGGCTGAGAGATTGAAGAAGCTGAGTATATCTGAACTGTGGAAAGACTTGGCGGAAATGCTACAAAGAGCTCATGAATCTCTCACCATAATGGGTACAAATAGAACAATGAGACCAAGTGTTGGACAGATCAGTAGGTGACTGTAGTCAATGTTAATAGATGACACATTTCAAAACAGCTGGAAGAGAATAATTCTGATGTTTTTGGTGGTGAGATAAATATTTAAAGTGAGGGCTATCCTAGTTATGCCAATTTGACTATATGAATGTATCAAATTATCATATGTACCCTGAAAATATGTACATCTAATATGTATCAATGAAAAAAATGAATTTTTTAAAAAAGAATAGAGATTAGGTTTAGACTTCAGTGCCAAGATCTAAAAAAAAAAAAAAAATTAATGTTAATACCAAATGTCCATATCAAGGGCATTTAGTTAATTTGTATTTGGATCTGCTATGACCATGTAAAGTGTCAGTCCTGAGCATTTCCTGGTAACTATCTAAATGGTCATGATGACTGTGATGACAGTTCTTCATCAATTAAAATGGCAAGAAAGAAAAGGAAGTATCTCAATTCAAATGCAGTCACTTCCAGCTTTGGTCATAGACAGAGAAATGATGAGTCAATTTACAAAAAGAATCTCTCTCCAGTATCTTCACAGATCTGCTAGGAATGGGGTTGCTGGAACCAGGCATTGTGTGAGAGAGACGAGAAACATTCCCCCCAAAATCAAACGAGAGAACCAAGAAAAATCCCAGTTCCCCCAGTCAACAGTCGTACTAAAATACACTAAATCCCAGTCCCCCCAGTCAACGGTTGTACTAAAACACACTAAAAATGCCCTCTGGGTCCCTGAGAGGTCCGTCCAGCTCCCTTACCTTGTTCTAGAATGTTTTCTGGAACAATGGAGAGGTGGTGGAGGCCTTCTTGTTATAAAACAATGTGTGTGGCCAGAATTAATTATTTATTATATTTATTTAAAGTATGTTTCTTTGCCAAAAGTGCAAACATTTCCCTCAGAAAACTGAGGGGACGTCGCCATGCCCATCCCGCAGCTGGCCAATAGGACTGAGAAAGCCACGTTGACCGCTGGGCGTTCGTTCCCCTTCCTTGCTTGAAAATCCCGTGCTTCCCGCTCTAAATGGAAAGATAAACATTTGCAGATTAAAGGTTTCATTTTACCGCAAATATTCATGAAGATGAAATATGATTTTAATCACGTTAGTTTATTTCTCCGGGCGCAGCGTTCTGCCTGGGTCCATGGCTGGAGGGAAAGGCCTCCTGGGCCAGCTGGCCTTTATGTACCATTTGTCCTCCCCCCACCGCAGCTTGGAGCTGCTTGAATCAGAAAGTGTACATCGTAGTCCACTAACTGGTGTTCACAGTGGAAACTTTCAAACTTGAGCTTCAGAGAGGCTGAGATGCCGTTACAGGGAACTCCCCTTTACCCATCAAAGCGACAGCCCACCTGGCGGGCCGAGGCTGAGAAACCGGCTGCGTAGCCTTGGGGCTGGGGGCCCAGTGCTCTTCAGGACTTAATTCCTGCCTGGAGCTCCTTCCCAGGAACACCAGGAAAGGGAAATCTGTTTCCAGGGAAAAGTGAGAGAGACACGCCTGGTCCTGAGGGGTCCCCGGGAGTGCTGCCTCCCTCTCCTCTACACTTTCAAGAGTGTACAGGGTTTGTCCTTGTTTTTCTCTTTTCCTTTTTCTTGACTTCTTGATGGCCTGTTCAGCATGAGATTGATTTTATTAAATAAGAACAAAAGACAGGCTTGAAAGAATAGAATTCATTTTTAGGCAATATCTGGTTTGTGATCATCTGGAATGATGTTTTTTCTGATACATAATAAACGCCACCAGAAAAATGTTACAATACCCTCAGGTTTCGACGGGCAGCAATTCAAGGGAGAGCACCGGGTGTTTGCTGAGGGTTGAGTTCCGCCAATCTGGCGAGCTCGGCACGCACACGCAACAGCTCTTTTTTTGGTGCCTTATAGAATAAAGGGATGTTTTTATCAGCCTCTGCTGAGGCTGGGGTCTCTTTATTCTCCATTATTCCTCTTACTTTAAAAAATGCAACATTGAATTCATGATTCCCAAGGAAAGACAAGACCCTGCCAGGCACATGTTCTTTCAACTCTGTCTGGTTAGAAATAACAGAGAAAATGTATCTCAGACGCATTTTATCCTGGTCCAACCTCTTCACAATGAAATTACATTTCAGTTGTGGTTTAATCCCTTGCTTTTGTCCACAGAATGAAGAACC
Organism: Galagoides demidoff; assembly: GCA_963574575.1. Classification (NCBI taxonomy): domain Eukaryota; kingdom Metazoa; phylum Chordata; class Mammalia; order Primates; family Galagidae; genus Galagoides; species Galagoides demidoff. The sequence continues at coordinate 15,257 of CAUYQV010052822.1, read as the reverse complement.
GGTGTTCTCCAAGGATGGCCGAAAGTTCTTCTTTGTCAGAGCCATCCCCCAGGGCGGTCGAGGGAAATTCTATCACATCACCGTGTCCTCGTCCCAGGTGGGTCACGCTCAGGGTCCCATCCCTGCTCACTGGCCTCCAGAGCTGCTCGCTGGTTGATGGCGGCTTTAGCTGCTGAGCACAGTGGCCATTTTCAAGGACCCCCAAGAACCCCCAGAGATACTGAATCTGAAGGCACAGTCCTGAGGGAAGGGCAGAGGTGTTGATCAGGGCAGTGCATCCAGCTTTGCTCTTTCTACTAATGCTTGAGCATGTGGGTGGACTTTTGGCACATCGGCGCAGACTCGGGGATTCTCTGTTTGGTATGAGTCTGAGGACTGCGTGAACACCTGCTGGCTGCCATCTGCTGGGGGCGGCAGGGGTCTCCCTTACACACGCTCTCCCCTCACAGCCAGGCTCTGTGCACTCAGGATCCCTTGACACCTCTTAAGTTGTCTGTTCTCACTTCCAGCCACATGCATGTGTCATTTCATTCCACGGCTGCTGTCACTTGTCACTCACCTTCCTGCAGGTGCCTCTGGGGCCTGGGGGATCAGCAGCAGAGTGTCCCTGAGCAGGGAACTTCACAGACACATGTACATTAACTTAGAACCAAAAGTAGGCATCCCAGTGGGCACAGTGCCAGGCAGAGGTCACCCCAGGAGCTGCATACCTGCAGGGGGTGCTGTCACGGAGTTAAACTTTTGGGGAGCTCTGCCCTGAGAAAGACGGGGCAGGGTGGCGGGGCACGTCCTGGAAGCTCCTCGTGAGTGCAGACCCACCCTACAGGTGTGGATTCCATTTTTGAAGCAGCCTCAGGTTGTTTGGGATAAGGGTGGGTGTATAAAATTTAATTAGAAAAAAAGTGCATCATAAATATTCTGTAGAAGGCTTGTATTTATGATGTGGCCCAAAAGACAGTTTCAGAAGCAAATCCCAGAACTATCCCAGCTAAGGGCAGCTTTGCCTGGAAGACGGGCAGAGGCTGCAGCGACTCCTGCGTGGCAGTGACGTCGAATCACTTAATCACGTGGCCTACGGAATGTCTGCAAACTGTCTTCCTTCTGCAGCCCCACACTCCCTTGTTTGCTCATTTTGGACCACTTCAATCAAGATTTAACACTTTTAGGTGTTTCCACTGGGGCCCCGTCTCTGAATTCAGCCAGGCTGTTTGCTGCAGACAGCAGTGACAACTCACATTCTGACGGCAGGCAGGTGTCTGGCCCTCCTGCCTGTCCCCGCAGCCCTCGCCCCGCTGGCTTCCCCAGCCCAAATGGAACCCCCAGCCCCTCTCGAGCTCTGCTCTGTGCCTCCAGGGTCTGCTCTCCCAGGACTAGTGTCTCCTAACCCTAGGGCACTTTCCTTGGGTCCCTCACCTAAGTTAATACCTGCCTCCCAGGGCACCTGCCGTCCACAACAGCTGCTGAGGCCGTGGCGGCACCTCTGGGCATATCCACTCTCCAGTCACTGCTGTAAACAGGCTCCTGCCGGGTGGCCCGGCCCACCCCTTCAGATTGATCATTGTAATTGTTCTTGGCTCCGGGAGGTATGTGAGGACTGACTGTGTGCTGAGGTGCACGGCTCCACAACACGGTTCCAGACCACCCTTGCTGAGGACAGCAGAGAAGGCAGAAAGTCCTGGACTCCCTCCCTTTGTTCTTTCCCTGTTTCCTTGCCTGGTTCCACCACTTCCCCGTCGCCCTACACCCTCCTCCCCAGTGCCCTAGAGCGATGGGTTTACTGAATGGTTTTACACACTGGTGGACGTAAAGGCGCGTCGTCAGTGAGTATGGCCTCAGTCCTCCTGCGAGATGCTTCTCTGGTGGAGGCACAGGCTGTCCAGCTGCCAGGTGACATGCACCACGGAAGAGGACCACGTGCCATTCCCCACGCTGACATTCAGAGGAGGGGAGGCCTGCGGGCCTGGGGCGGTCAGTGCTGGTCAGCGCAGTGTCTGTAGAGCTGTGGGGGTTGGAGCCAAGACCCCAAGGAGGCAGGCAGAGGGAGCGTCGTGTTCCCCTAGAAGAAACAGCAGCTCCTTGCTGCCTACACTCAGGGTCACCACCGGGCCAGCATCTCACACCTGACCCACCTCTGTGTGTTTCAGCCCAACAGCAGCAACGACAACATCCAGTCCATTACCTCCGGGGACTGGGATGTCACCAAGATCCTGTCCTACGATGAGAAGCGGAATAAGATGTGAGTGGACCAGGGCCACGTCCATCGTCCTGATGGGGGTGTGGGGGGAGGGTGGATTTGCATTGTTCACCCAGTTACACCCACAGACTGCAGGAGCACGGAGGCCCCATCCCTCCTCCTGGACGGCACCACTGGGTCCTGCTCTCCTTGGAAATATGTCATGTATTCAGGGCCCAGCAGCCCAACAGCCAAAGCTGCAAAGTACTAACAATGATGTTGGGCTTGTGCCAGGCCTGGGAGGGGCACACGCATGCACCAGCCGCAGTGGCAGTACAGATGGTGACTGGGTGACCATGGGCTTGTGCCAGGCCTGGGAGGGGTACACGCGTGTACACCAGCTGCAGTGGCAGTACTGACGGTGACCAGGTGACCGTGGGTTTGTGCCAGGCCTGGGAGGGACACATATGTGCACCAGCAGCAGTGACAGTACAGATGGTGAGAGTTTGAATTGGGCCAGGCTCTATTCTGGACCCACAGTAGAAGCTCTTGGGTCCTTGGCCTTGAGAAGGCTGATACTCGTGTAAGGATCTGCCCTAGCTGCATGTTGTGACGCCCTCGCCCTGCTGCATGGCCCTGGGCTCTGCAGTGGAGGCTGGTGCAGCAGGCTGTGAGTCCACAGACTCTGCTCTGTGTCCCTCAGCCCACGGGGGCCCTGCCTACCCCTGCTCTGGCTGCAGGTGTGGCTGGACCTGAGCAGGAGACTTGCTCTCCATGGGCCACAGCCTGGTGGCAGCACCTGGGAAGCATCCCCACAGGGCGTGTAGGGAGGGAGGTGCAGATGGACTGCGCACACTGACCTGTGCACTTTGGCCATCTTTGCAGCTACTTCCTGAGCACGGAGGACCTGCCCCGCCGCCGGCAGCTGTACAGGTAGGCCGGTCCTCCACATGGGCCCCTGAGCAGGAGTCCCAGCAGCTGTACAGACAGGCCAGTCCTCCACATGGAACCCCCTGAGCAGGAGTCCTGGCAGCTGTACGGATAGGCCAGTCCTCCACATGGGCCCCTGAGCAGGAGTCCCAGCAGCTGTACAGATAGGCTGATCCCCCACATGGGCCCCTGAGCAGGACTCCCAGCAGCGGTACAGATAGGCCAGTCCCCCACATGGGCCCCTTAGCAGGACTCCTGGCAGCTGTACAGATAGACTGGTCCCCGACATGGGCCCCTGAGCAGGGGGTCCTGGCAGCTGTACAGATAGGCCGGTCCTCCACATGGGCCCCTGAGCAGGGGTCCCAGGCCTTGCCGAGTTGCACCATTTCATCAGCCCAGTAGGGAGGCAACCCGGAAATGCCCACCACGGCAGGGCAGCTACGGAGTCTGGACGGAGACAAAACATGCCGCAGGCCCCAGATTTGAAGCTTTATTTTATTTTCTGCATTCGTTGCATTGAGTTTCCCCCTCACTGATTCTCCCCTGTCGACACTGGATGGACATGTCCCTGATGTGTGAGTGTTAGCCTTGAGGAGCCGTGCTTGAGCAAGGGTGCAGGTCTGGCTTAGAAACCCACCCGTGGACCGAAGCAGGAGGGCTCTGCCGCCCGCTCGCTGGACGCCTATGCATAAGTCTCCTCACCCAAAGGCCCGGATGGGGCCGCTGCACTCCTAATCCTGGATAAGCACTAGCTCTTCAGCATCTAATCAGATCTCCGGCCCCAGTCACTGATGTGGGATCAGCCAGGGCGCCTTCTGCCTGTGGCCGAGGGAGGGCAATTTCCTGCTGCCTCAGAGCCTTGCAGGCCAGAGACTACTGCGCTTTCTGCCCAGATGCCCACAGGCTGCTGGGAGGTGCCACCCAGTCTAGACCTCATACTGGTGGCCAGTGACCTGCAGTCTGGACAGGCCACTGTCTATAGGCCCCTTGCCCCCACTGCTGTGATGGTGGAAAGTCCCTGTGACTGGCAGGACCCCTCCTGTCCATCAGCCTCTGGGCTGAGAGTGCCAAGGCCAGTGAGGGCCCAGGAGGAGGGAGACACGGGCTTGCTTCTCTGCAGGCCTCCTCACCACAGGCTGAGAAGGGAAGCCGCAGCCAGCCTGTGTGCCTGTTCCCCTGATGGAGACGCTGGCTTCTCTCTCCCAAGGGTCCTCACTCTTGCGGAGACAGGCTTCTCAGTGGGACCTGGAGGCTGAGCTGCCCTTCCCAAGCTCAGTGCCCGGATAAGAACTTCTGGGTCTGTTGGCACCATGGACCTTTCCGTCTTGGGAAGCACATTTCCTGACTGAGATGACAGTTGATCAGAGTGGCCACACTCTGTGACAATCCTCAGATCAGTTCCTGTTCGTCTGTCTCCACTGAGAAGCATGGCTGCCACCCTCTCACCCCTCCCGGCTTGTGAGAACACTCACACTGAGTGCGGCGTTTGGCCCTCAGAGGGGTCTGGGGTGTGAAGACATGTACGCCCTGTATGTGTCCTGGGTCACTAAGCATGTGCTAAGAGACAGGTGTGAGGACGAAATTATTAGGTCATGAGAACAAACACCTGCACCCTCCTCGGGCCACGCACGCAGCCTGGACGGAGCAGCACAGGCAACGCTCACTCTGCCGGGAGCAGGGGGCGTATCCTGGTCAGGGAGGGCTTCCCAGGAAGGCATGATGGAGCTGGGTGCCAGCAGGGGTCCCCAGAGGGAGGCATCAGGGCTGCCCAGGACGCCTGTGCAGGAGAGAAGCCACGGACCTGGGAGACCCGGTGGGAGACGGGGCCCTTAACAGCTGCTTTGTCCCTCCAGCGCCAACACGGTGGGCAGCTTCAACAGGCAGTGCCTGTCCTGCGACCTACTGGAGAACTGCACCTACTTCAGCGCCTCCTTCAGCCACAGCGCGGACTTCTTCCTGCTCAAGTGCGAAGGTAAGTGCCTGCCTCCCCCTCCGGCTTCAGCTCCACGCCCGCCTGGGTACACCTGCAGGAAGCGGCAAGTGCACGGCGCACCCCAGGACAGGTGGGCCCTCGGGGCAGGGTTGTGGCACCCCTGTGAGCTGGTGCCACCGCGCCGCCACCTCACCTTGTGGAGGGTGTGCAGTCTGCAGTTTTCTATGCACCGTGCCAGTTAAGCCCACAGTGTGTCCCCTCTTGTCCATAAAAAACAATTCTGTGAGCCAGGCAGGGCAGGTGTCTTAGACGTTGATGAGCCTACGCCATCTATAAAGGTAACAAAACAATTTTTAAAGTCAACCTTCCAAGCATATTTAAGGACGAGATTATATTAAAGAAGTCTCAGAAAAATACTTTCCTGTGGCCCAACTCCTTGATATTGGCCCAGATTCCAGCAAGTGTGTAATCATGCCAGTCAGCATACACAAAAGAGTAGGCTGGTCCTACGGAGGGTGCAAGGAGTGTTTGCATCTTGTCCTGTGTCTCTAAGGTAAGTAATAGTAAGGGCGGCCATAGCAGAGCATGTCTCAGAGAAGACCTGGGATCACCAGGAAGGATGAGAACACGCGGCAGGTGGAGGCCGACTGAGAGCTAAAGCAACTCGCCCCTCAGGTCTCGGTCCGGCAAGCCACAGATGGCGAGTGAACAATTTCACTAGAGCAAGGTCTCCGACAGCCTGTGCTGGCTACTGCATCGCTCGTGACTCCGTAACTCTCCTCTTATTATCAGCATCATCTAAAATCTCAAAAATCTGTGGAGCAGAAAGACTCAGCCTCTTGTTTGCCACAGGCTCAGCCCCTGACATTCTTCTGAGATAAAGGAGAGACCCCAGGGTAGAGGAGGATTCTGAAATGCAACGTTAGTGTCCCAGTGACCTGGACGTTTATTGTACCAACTCTGGTGCCTCTCAGGACGCAGACCAGCAGGGGCCTGACATGGTAGGTTGCTGCAGGAGGACAGGGCACCCTCCACCTCTTAGACAGCAAACGGGGCTCCTGTGAGCGGGTGTAATGCAAGTGAATAGACAGACTGGAGAATAACTCAGGTGCTGGAGGGCAGGTGTAGCGTGCTTTATTCAGCTCCCGGTAGCTGGTGAGCTAAGTTCCACGGGAGGTCCACCCTTACCCAAATCCAGGCAGCCAGGGAGCTGAGCTACACAGAAGGTCCACAGCCAGCAGCCCGTAATCCATACTCTGCACAGACAGAAGGTCCTGTGTACCTGTGTACCCCAGGAATAGTAGAGGCAGGGTCCCACGCAGCATTGCAGAGGTGTGACCTCACTGGACACAGTCACGGATGTCTAGGAACGCATGGCGCCTCCCCAGTGGGGAGAAAGCCCAGAGAACTTCAGCCCTCCCCTTGGCGACAAAGACAGGCCCATCGTCAAGGTCCCTCGATTGTCGGCACAGTAGTGGCCGTGTCCCTGCAGCAGGACCTTCATGAAATGACACAGCGACTTACCAACCGTGGTACAGAAACTGGGAAATACAGGGCGGACTCACAGGAGCCTGGAGGCCTGGAGAGGAGCTGTGTGATCAGACCCCTGAAATCTTCCCTCAGAAGTGGCTTTAAAACAGGTGGTTGTGATAAAACCTGGAAGTGAGAAATTAAAGTAAATTTAAGGAAAAAAGTCCCAAACAACAACGTCTGACCAAGTCCTGTGGGCCACGTGGCCTCACCAGAAGGCAGCATGTGACCTGGCAGCCTCACAGATCTGGGCTAACCAGCCAAGGCAGCAGCAGTCTGGATTTGTATTTCCCAAATTCTTTGCTCGGCAGGCTGATCTTTCACAGAACTCAGCACCTTATTTCTTAACAAATCCCTTCCTGGCTTCCCTGTAAAGGTCACAGCTCACTGCCCACATGGGAGCCTCATGGAGTCTGACTGGCCTCTCTCTGACAATCGTGAGCCTTCTCTAGATCCATTTCCCTAGTTCCAGCCCTAAGTTGATAAAGGGCTTCCCAGGAGATCTGTGGCCCTGGATTCAGGCAAGGAAGTTCCAGGCCCCTTGTGGCAGGTGGGATGGGAGGCTGTTTAGACTAAGTACGTTTGGAGGTCAGTGAGTAACTGTGTGTGCAAGTTTCCAACCCACCTGCTGGCATCCCACACTCGTGGGAGAATAATGATGGTTTCTATGGTTATATCATGGCCAGGGTGAGGACATTTCCTACTGGCAAGACCGTGTGTACTGTGGTCTACAAATGGTTAGTGTGAAGAGACAACTCCTAGTTCACACTCTGGAGTAAATCAGAGGCACAGAACAAATACGGCCAGGCTGGGTCAGGTGCCCCATTGACCTGGACAGTGAGTAACATCACCTTGGGTCAATACGTGGTCAGCCTGGCCCACAAGTATATGCACCCTGGGTCAGACATGTGGTCAGCCCAGCCCACAGGTATATGCACCCTGGGTCAGAGATACATTGATCCTGCCCTTGACCATCTCCACGATCTCAGCTTCAGAAAGGATGGCTGCGCCTTCCCTAAAACAGTGGATCCCCACAGTAACCAAACAGATTCCAATAAATTCTCAGCATTTGAAGAACAGGGGTCAGTCTCAGAGATTATCTGATCCAGTCTCTACCTCCCCCTCCATTCTGTTGATTAAGAAGGTGAAGTCTTAACTGATCATGAAGTTGTCACCCTCAGCTTATCTGAATCACTGAAAATCGATTTAAACATTTATTCTGTTGCCTCATCTTAAGATAAGCATAGACCAGCCTCTTCTCTACAAAATCGTTCTTTTCAGAATTTTTATATATTTTCTGGTTAAAGTAACTTGGATGCATGAATTAACTCCCCCCCCAAAAAAAAAATCTAACCAAAACCCCATTTTAAAAGGATTTTCTAAAAAGACGACAAATTGTATGGGGAGCAGCAGCCTCTCTGTGAGTCTGGAGGTAGTTTCCAGAGGTGGCAGAGCAGACCTGAAGCTGAGCCCTCGTCCTGGAGGGCGGGGAGAGCAGGAGAGCCCAGTGGCCATGCAGGTCACAGCACAGGCATTGGCAACACGGTTCTCTTTGGTGAATTAGGGATGGGAAATCTGTAAATGCTTCCCGCATTCTGAAGTGTCTGTGCCGTTGCGAGGTAGCTGCAAGTAGTTCAGGTTCTCTGGGCAGAGGATGAGCTGAGAGTCAAAGGATTCAACAACTAGGACAATGGGGACACCACCCAGCCAGAATGGGCCTCAGCTGAACTGGACACAAACCATGGAACCACGTTAGGGCATAAGACTGAGCCTCAGTCAATCTGGACACAACCATCAAATCACATTAGGACATAAGGGCTGGGTATAAAATCGTGAAACTGTGACAGTCTCATATGGACAAGATCATTCTTCTTGCCTTTCTGTGGATCTTTGATTAGGACAGTTTGGGGTAAGTTTAGCTGATAGTGACCCACCTCTGACTTACATTCAACATTACAGCTTATATTCAGTGTTACAAATTGATCATTTTAGTCTAGGTGGGTGACCTATAAATGACAAAAATATATTTCTTACAGTTCTAGGGGTTGTAAAATCCAAGATCAGGGTAACAGCATGGTCTGGTTCTTGTGAGGGGCCTCTCCTGGTCACAGGTGACCAGTTTCTCCTGTGTCCTCACGTGGCAAAGAGAGGGTGAGAGAGCTCTGGGCCCTCCTTCGTATGAGCGCACACGTCCCACCTTCACGACCTAATCATCTCCCGAAGGGCTCCCCTCCCAGTCCCCTCAGCAGGGGGTTAGGTTTTCAGGGTCTGACTCTGCGGGCACGTTGCAGGGATAGCTGGTTAGAGCCCAGCAGTTGTTTCCACCCAGTGCTTCTGTTAACTGGTCCTTCGGCGTGTGGACCTTCTCCCAGGGTCCAGTTTCCTTCTGCGGTATATTTCCCCAGCTTCATCATTACAGAATTCCACTCATTTTATCATCATCTGATTTCTGTAATTTTTTATTAACATTTCTTCTGTGGTTTCTCAAGATTTGACGTTTTACTATGTTTTTATAATTCTTAATCTTTTATGAAATCTGTACAAACGTAAAAATGCCTAAATTATTTTTGCATTTTGCATAGTTACATCCATAATAAATTAAACAACTGGAACAATTCCTTACAATTAGAAAAGTACATTCCGTACTGTATAATATTTGATGTCTGTATCCGCATTTCTGATTCGTTACAATTTATATTCTACCCAAGTAGAGCTACCTGGAGTTCCCAGACTCTGTGTAATATTTCACATGCCCATGCTCTTTTCTTTGGCTGTGTGAGGAACTTCTTTCTTCAAATGCTTTTTGAGGGTAGGGTTGATTTTTATCCCCTTCCCAGGAAGGATGAATTAAAAGACAGGATACGGACTTGGCTGTGGATTCACCCCTCAGACCGATGCCCATTTTAGACAATACAGAGGGCCAGACCAGGAGCACCTGTCTCGCCCACAGCAGTGAAATATCCACCTTCTGGTCCTAGAAAAAAAGACTCGTCTGCTCTTCTGTGCTTTTTCCCTCAAGGTAGAAGCTTTTTTTTTTTCCCCAGGAGCTGGATCTCACTACATTCTGAAGCTAAACTCAAACTCCCAGGCTCCTGGGCTTAAACGAGCCTCCTGCCTCAGCCTCCCCAGTGACAGAGACCACAGGCACATGCCACCAGGCCTGGCTACAGCATTTTAGTACTTAAGAGAAAAACACTTACCTCTTACATTTCCTAATACTGCTGTAGCAAATTATCACAAACTAGATGGCCTGAAATGACAGAAAATTATTCTCTTATAGTTTTGGAGGCTGGAAATCTGAAATCACGTTGGAATGTTTGGTTTCTCTGGGAGGCTCTGAGGAGTGGGTCTGTTCCCAGCCTCTCTCCAGCTCCCAGGAGCTGCCAGCAACCATCAGAGTGCCCTGACCTGTAGATTCATCACGTTAGCCCCTGTCTTCCCACAGCCTCCCCCCGTCTCTGTGTCCAGTTTCTCTCTTATGAGGGTGCAGTCATTGGATGGCGCCCACCCTGATCCGGTTTAACTGCTGGTATCTGCGAAGACCTGAAGGTCACAGGTTCTGGAGTTAGGAAGGACGTGAACACGTCTTTTGCAGGGTCACAATTAAGCCCAACACTTCCCTCCGAGACCCGTATTGCCTTCTCAATTAAAAAAAAGAGAGAGAGAGAAGAGAGGCTGCCTTGTTTTTCTCAGAAATACAAAATTAAGGGCAGCCATGTGCGACTGTGTGCCTGAGACCATTCTTACCATCTTCACCACATCCAGAGAGGAGTGACGGGGCCACAGTGGGAAGTGGTATAACCCACACGTGGTCTGGGAAGGTAATTCAGGCCTATTAGAGGAATAACTCTTCCATGTCCTAAAGCAGAATTAGCACCCTAGTTTCGTGGGCCTATAAAAAGCTGTGTAGGTCTTTCTCTTCCTCAATGAAATTCAGTCCTCAGAGCCCTGAGCGACTGAATCAAAGCGCCCAGTTTACATAACTTGCACTTTACAATCATAACCTCTGCCCAGAGGATAGGATTTTTCTCTTCAAACTGAATCTAAGGGGCTTGATTTGTTCCCCTTCAAGTTTGTCAAAAGGGCTTAACTCTGTTTCTAAGAAATGTCTGAGAACTACCAGAAAGGAGGCCGGTGTGTTAACCGGCACCTGCCACTTCCTGCTGAAGCATCCTTGTGTGTTTGAAAGCATGCAAATGAACTTCTTGGAGACAGTGAGGGGCTATTGCTGTCCTTTCCTGGGGACAGGGGCAGGGGGCATGCTCATGTGTCACTGCCCCTCCAGCCGCTCTGGGCTCTCACCCTGCCTCACAGTTACGTCAGTTATGTTGTGATTTCAGGAGCTGAGTCTTCACTGTGTTTGCTCACAGATTTGGCAGTTTGGGGGGTTTTCTTTGAGACAGAGTCTCACTATGTTACCCTTGGTAGAGTGCCATGGCATCTCAGCTCACAGCAATCTCAAACTCTTGGGCTTAAGTGATTCTCTTGCCTCAGTTTCCAAGTAGTTGGTACTATAGGCACCTGCCACACTGCCCAGCTATTTTTGTTGTTGTTGTTGTAGTTATCATTGTTGTTTAGCAGGCCCAGGCAGGTTCGAACCCACTGGCCCTGATGTATATGGCCAGTGCTGTAGGCACTGAGCTACAAGCACCACGCCAGATTTGGCAGCTTAGTTCACCAAGATAAGCTTCTCCATCTTGAAGTTAAACTGAACCAAAATATTATTACCCAAGCCTACAACCAAGTGACTCCATCCTGATGACTGTTCTTACAGTACGATTACTGTTCTTATGAATATTCTCCGAGACCCTCTGTCACCACGTCACTGCTGTCACACTGAAATGGCAGGGGGCAGAGATCACAGCCATAGAGGGGGAGGAGCCGGCCTGCAGTAGAATCTGGGCTCTGCCACCTATTGGCTTTGTCGCCTCGGGTCAGTGTGTTAACCTTGCTCCATGCTCCCCACCCTCACCCTGATCACCAGCAGAGTAACAACACAAGAGTGCCCTATCCTTGGTTTCATTTCTGAGATCTTAGTTACCTGTAGTCAACTGTGGTCCCAAAGTATTACATACAATAAGATAGGTCAAGAGAGAGATTGAGAAAAAGACCACGTTCACCTAAACTTTATCATAGTATATTGTTAAATTATAGTATATTATAGTACATTGTTGTTAATCCCTTACTGGGCCTGACTTAGAAGTTAAACTGTATCATAGGTACGTGCGTATAGGAAAAATCATACATCACAGGCTTCAGTCCTATCTGAGGTTCCAGAATCCACTGGGGCCTTGGAACGTGTCCCCACAGTAAGGGGGGATGCTGTGCCCATCCTGTGAGGTGTGGTGAGGATCAGGATGGTGCACACAGAGTACTTCCTATGGGATCTCAGGTGTGGTGGATGTTTAATGAATGCTAACTATTAAAACTGTTATTGTCATCATCACCTTAGTAATCAATTAAGAATTTCTTAGACATCCACTTGGTATCCACTCAGCATCCAAAAGTTAGGGCCTAGGCTAGAGATGGTTGACTTGCATGAAACTGTGTTCCTTCTATGGAGTTTCCAAATGAGAACAGGCACCTTATACCTCACCAAGCTCATGTTGTAATAGAATCCTGGGCCTTAGACTTACACTAGCAATTTAGAAAGTTCTAGAAGTGACCATGATGCCATTAGGCATGGAGATGAAGGGCCTGGGGACTCTAGTAGGAGACAGTACCCAGTGCTCCTTACGGTGGTTCACAGAGAGCACCAAGCAAGACCGTTCCCCTGAGTTTTCTCAGCACTCACATTTCCTCTTCCTGTGTCCCTTCCTCCATGTGTTTACTGTCCCTGGTGCCTGGAGCCTGTATCTACTGGGGGGAAATGGACATTAAGGTGCTGGTAAGGTGTTAATGCTCCTCCTCCCGGGGTTTCAGTCATAACAGCAGGGAACAAGGCAGGGATGAAAACAGGCACCCAAGTGCAGACTGCTGACTGCAATGCCATAGATGAGAAGGGTCCTGGATGGGCTAGGTAAGAAGAAACATCCCAAGGGTGATTGGTGACATCATGAATGTCCTAAGGGTTGACTGGTGATGTCATGAACATCCTGAGAGTTGACTGGTGATGTCATGAGCGTCCTGAGTGTTGATTGGTGATGTCATAAATGTCCTGAGAGTTGACTGGTGATGTCATGAACATCCTAAGAGTTGACTGGTGATGTCATGAATGTCCTGAGTGTTGATTGTTGATGTCATGAACATCCCGAGAGTTGACTGGTGATGTCATGAATGTCCTGAGAATTGACTGATGATGTCATGAAAGTCCTGAGTGTTGAGTGGTGATGTCATGAACGTCCTGAGAGTTGACTGGTGATGTCGTGAACATCTTGAGAGTTGACAGGTGATGTCATGAACATCCTGAGTATTGATTTGTGCTCCTACAGGGACACATACTGAGACTCTGTCCCTCAGGAAGGGGAATGGCCCCCCCAGAAATCCTCCTACAGAGAGGTGCTGAGTGAAGAGCGCCTCTATTATTTGCCTTTTGAACAGGGGAGAAGAAAGCTCCATGAACCTCCAAAGTGGCCCCGGGTGGGAGGTCTTTCTGGCTCACCCTCCTTCCTTGTGTAAATCAGCAGTTCCAGAAGACGTCCCTTAGTCGGATCCCACTGCCTCCATTCTGGTGTGCTAATGACTTGTCTCCAACTATAAATGAATAGCCCAAGAGTAGAAACAATAGCTACATCTTCACGGATAAAACCGTGTTACTAGCCTCAAACTTGTAGGGTGCTATCAATTCCCAGCAGCAAACTTGAAAATGAATACTTCTCTGAGCAGCCTAATCCTCTAGGCATCTCTTATGCTGAATTTCCAAAGCATTAACCTCAGCCGCCCTTTTTAATTTCCAATTTGTGCAGTAAATGTTCAGAATGAAGTTTGAGGCCCCTTAGAGCACTGATGGAGTTTGCAAGAGCTTTTGTTCAACCTCACGCACATCTGGAGCCATTTCCTTTGAGGCTCACATACCAAGAGCAGGCAGAGGATTCTTGGGCAGGTGGCATCCTTAGACATGAACATTCTGGAATATGTTACACCCTTCAGTATCTGCCGCCAGACCCAAAGCAAACCACTCCATTGGGGCCATGTTCCTCCTCACCAACCAGCAAATGAACACCTCCCATGAAAAGAAACTTGTTGCTGTCCTGCCTGTCAGCTTGGCCATCCCTGGGCAGGTGGCAGCCACATGGACCCCAGGGTGCTTTCCCATGAGAGTTCACGCCCTTCCGTGTTTTACTGGAAATGTCCATTGATATTAATAATGATGGTCAAACCAACAAATCATCCTCTAGAGTCTGTTCTCTCCCTTCAGTTCCTATTGTTCTTGCTCTGGGCAGCAGAAGCCCTTTTGTTACTGGCCCACTTTCCTCTAAGGCCTCCCGCTAACCTGTTCACTTAGCTTCTGCCTGAAATAGGACCTGATCGTATTCCCTAAAGGTGTGGCTGTTTGAAGTGGCTGCCCCAGCACATGTCTCTTCCTCTTTTCTAAATAAAAAGATAGACAGAATATAAAAATAAAAAATAAATTACACCACTGGGCCACTGAGAAGGAGGCCACCGGCAAACCAGGATGTTTCAGACTCTTTGAAGGGTGAACATAAAGGGATCGTGTTGAAGGTGAAAGCTGAAGCCCAGAGTACAGGACAGGGCTGCAGAGGCAGGGAGGAGGGAGGCAGGCGGCAGCTCAGCCTGGGTCCCAGCATGCTCGGAGCCGAGGCGGCTGAATCACGTGAGCTCAGGATTTCAAGACTAGCCTGAGCAAGGGCCCCATCTCTACTAAAAATAGAAAAACTAGCTGGGCATGGTGGTGGGTACCTGTAGCCAGCTATACTTGGGAGGCTGAAGCAGGAGGATCCCTTGAGCCCAGGAGTTTGTAGTTGCTGTGAGCTATGATGACACCATGATATTGTACCCGGAGTGACAGAACAAGACTCTGTCTTAAAAAAAATTTAAAAAGGAGAAAGAGGAGGAGGAGGAAGCGGCTTGTTTTTTCGGGCTTCTGAACTCTAGAATACTCAAAAGAGCAGGAGCAGCCAAGCCAGGAGCTGGAGTGGGTCAGGGAGTATGGGGGCACCATTTGGGGGCCAAGTGAGGGGCCACCCCGGCTCTCTACACTGCTGCCTCCCACTTGTGACCCCAAGACAAAGAGGAGACTTGGTCATGAGACTTTCCTTAGCTGCAGCTCAGGGGGTCACAGTGACAAGGGCCACAAGTGCTGACAGGGGCCCCCCACCTGTTAGCTGCCACCTCGTCTCCACCCCAGGCCCTACGGTCAGAATCTGTGTCCACTGAGGGCAGTGACCTGTGATGGCTGATGTCCTGCATTCCTGCCCAGGGCCTCGCCTGGATGGGAAAACACCAACCAGGCCCAGCTGAGACACATGAGAGGGAGGCCTGGGCTGAGTGTCGGGAAAGGAGGTCCCAGGGGAAGCATTCCAAAGTCACTTGTAGTGGCCGCAGTCAGATTATAGATACCCTCTGAGGGAATCCAGGGTGTCGGCTCCGTCACACAAGAGCAGGCCACTGTGAAAAGGAAACAGATGGACCGCTTGAGACGTAAAGCATTGAACAGATTATTCTGTAAAATATTCAAAGAAGAATTGAGTAGACAGGGTGGTCATATGGCCTGGTTCTCTGGAGAAAGCC
>CAUYQV010052821.1:0-20403 GCA_963574575.1 Galagoides demidoff | reverse complement strand
AGTTATTTGGTACAGCAAGAAAAAAACCCACAGTCTTACTTCATCTTGGTAAAAAGGTTCATCACACCTCTCCACTTTGTTTTTTTAAAATTTTGAAACAGAGTCTTTCTCAGTTGCCCTGGTAGAGTGCCATGGTGTCAGCCTAGCTCACAGCAACCCCAAAGTCTTGAGCTTAAGCCATCTTCTTGCCTCAGCCTCTTGAATACCTGGAACTACAGGTGCCCACAAATATGCCCAACTAATTTTTCTACTTTTAGTAGACACGGGGGTCTTGCTCTTACTCAGGCTGGTCTTGAACTCCTAAGCTCCAGGGATCCTCCTGCCTTGGCATCCCAGAGTGCTGGAGTTACAGGTCAGCCACTGCTCTTGGCTGCACTGTTCACTGGTCCTGGGATTGAAGCTGATGTCTGTCCATTTTTGAGCATATGCTGAAAATTATGGCCCCACAAGCCATTTTTGTAGCAAGGTTTTATAAAGCAAAGCTTTCTCTCTAACAGTTCTGGAAACAATCACATTTTCCAACTTTCAGGTAAAATGCAATTTTCTTAAAGATACTAGCGGTTATGGCACTGCATTCTGTCATAATAATAGGTATGTGTTACGGGACAGTTAACTGGATTATAAAAATTATTAACTAGATAAAAGTCAAAGAGAAGCCATCTGCCAAAGTAGGACAGGAATGAGGACTGGCCCCAGTGGTGACTGCTGGAGGACCTGGCCTGGACAGGCTGGTTTGTTGCCTACAGTGGCCAGAAATGTTCAGGGGATGTGAGTCCAGCCTCTGTTCAGGTCAGCTCTGACTTTCTTACCTGGTGTAAGAGCAGCCTGTTTGCTGCTGGGAAATCTACCCCAACAGCACAAAAAAAGCCCACCTCTGTGTTTATCTGACCCAAGCCACAAAAAGTTGGCTAGCCTTGTGGCTCAGCCTCAATACAGTGACACACACACTCAAGGAAAGATCATTATGATACCTGAAGTCTTAAAGTAAAATTCAGATACCCAATGCAGAATTGGTTGATACCCAAATTTGTTGATACACAGCCACATCTCAAGATATTTAGACTCCTCATGTATGCCAGAGGGAGCCTTATGACAAATCTTTAGATAGTGCCAGCAATGCAGGGTGCTGACCCCTGCAGCCCCTTGAGGACAGGTATCACTTCCTCTGTATCCCTTGGCTATATGCCTCTGAGAACTCTCTCTGGTCAGCATGTGATCTCAGGGGATGAAGAACTGGTTGCTGCCCAAAATGGTGGCCAACTGACTCAAGGATTCCTCTTCAATCAGGCTTACCTTCCCTCCCACTGCCTACCTTGACAGCCCCTCACTAAATTATCCCTACTTATTCCTAGAGAAACTACCTGACTGAGCCCTCTGGTTCAGGGAAGGGAGACACAATCCCACTGTCACCTTCTTTCTGGATATTTTATTGCCTCTGCTTTGCTGAGGTATGACAAAGCTTATCTAATTAAGGTCTTTGAAACCATGAGCCCATGAGGAAACTATCCAGAGCATGGACATAAGACCAACAAGAGAACAAGTAACAAAATCCGCTATTCTAGATTCCGTCAGGTCCTGAGGGAAGGAGAAAGGGCTTCAAAGGGTATCCTCATGGGTGAGTGTCCTCCACTGTGCCCAAGACCCCAGCTTCTCTTCTGCACATTCACTGCTGCCACACCCTGGACTTGCCCTGCTGAGGAAGTGCCACTGTGCCCATTTTGTGGATGGAGAAACTGACAGTTCAAGATGCTGAGGAGCTTATGGGAGGCCAGCATTCTTCCACCATGTTCTGCTGCATTTCCCACCCCCTAGACAGGCATAGGCCTTTCTCCAGGCAGGGCTTGAAAGGTCTGGAGCCAAGGGCAGCAGGCAGCTCACATTTCCATGCTCATATAAGTTAAAACCATCTTAGAAATGATAAGGATACTGAAGATATTTTCAGCTACTAGCCATCAGCAGCAAAGTGCACAGACACAGAGAGCAGGCAGATAGGCCCGGTCCAGAGAGACGGGGGCATCTGAGCTAGACACAGCAGCAGCTGCCACATTCAGCCTCTGCCCCTTGAAATAAGTTCCTTGGCATCAGCTTTGTGCCAAGAATCTAAAATTTGCCATCCCCCTCAACCTCCTTGGAAAGAAGCACCCAGCAATGCTATCTCATCAACTGTCTTTAAGAACAATAACCAGCAGACTGCTGAGAAAACACACCAAGCACTATGAACACGCCCTTGCCTCATCCAGTGGCAGGCAGCAGAGACAATCATGCTCATTTTAGATATGCAGAAACCCAGGCTCAGTCAGGACAGAGAGTGACAGAGAGTGGCAGAGAGTGACAGAGAGTGGCAGATACTCCCCTGCAGCCCAGGTTGGTGGCCTGGCTCTAACGTCTGGCCTTCTTCCTAAAGGTGAGTATTTGGTTGACTCCTGACAGACACCGCTACCTGGCTGCTGTGGAGGGTAACCACCTGCCTGGACTCATGCCTACTCACTCCCTTCCTATATGAGGACAGGCAAGTCCATCTGTCCCCAGCACTTAGTTTCTTTATCCTCCTTAGGATTGTTCTTACTGGCCCCTCCAGGATCTCAGACCAAGAGTCAGTGAGGTTATGCCTATAATGGACTTTTCTCATTTCCAGGTGTGGTTGATGGTAAAAATGGACAAATTCCTCTCCTGTCCCTCACTACACACCCATTTCTGATGTGACTTGACAGTTTTACCTATCAAAAGGTAGAGACTCTGTCCTGAGCTGAATCTGGCCCAGGCCACCTGACCTGCTTTGACAAGGTGATGACAGCACCTCACAGTCACTCACTTCTCTAGCTGCTGTTTGGTGCCCATTAGATGCCGCTGTGTGCAGAGTTCTAGGCTAGCCTAGAGGAGGAAGAATGCAGCCAGCCACTTCTAGCCACCTGAGCAAGGCTTTTGACTGCCAGCTCACTGCAGAGGCGTATTTGACCCAGATGACTCCCTGTGGGGCACAGGCGATCCACTCCAGCTGGCTCAGCCTGAATCACTAACCCTCAGAATTGTGAGCACATAAATGATTGTCATTTTAAGGCACTGAGTTCTGGGATAGTTTGTTATGTAGCAACAGATAACTGATACACGAGCACTATAGGGGTAGCTTAGGATGGTTAATTTCCCCTCTGCCTTGGCTCTTTTGGAAGAGTTATACTGGACTTAGGACCCCTGGTGGGTCCTGGAACTGTTTTCTCAAATGTAGACTCATAGGGTGGGACTTCACAGGGTAGGACTGGGTGACTGCCCAGGTTCCATCTCATTCTAACACACCAACCTTATTTTGTATTTTTTCTCCTGCTCAAAACTCTCACACATTTTTCTAGATTTTGAATCTTTCTTTCCTTTTATTTATTTATTATTTTTTATTTTGAGGCAGAGTCTCACTCTGTGCCCTGGGTCAAGTGGTATGGCTTCATAGCTCACAGCAACCTCAAACTCCTGGGCTCAAAAAAATCCTCCTGCCTCAGCCTCCTGAGTAGCTGGGCCTATAGACACCCCCATAAAACCCAGCTAATTTTTTTATTTTTAGTTGAGATGGTCTCACTCTTGCCTAGGCTGGTCTCACACACCTGAGCTAGATGGTCCACCTACCTCAGTCTCCCAGAGTGCTAGGATTAGTTACAGGATGAGCTACAGTGTGGGCCTAGGTTTTGAATCTTTTCCCCTTTATTTTTGATGGCAACTCATGTTGTCCTTTGAGCCTCATCACGTCTAGAAGTAACACACAAATTATTAACTCTTCTGAGTCAGTAAGATTCAACTTTACTTTTTAGAGACCAAGTCTTACTCAGCCGCCCTGGGGTTGAGTGCCATGGCATGACAGCAACTTCAAACTCTTGGGCTCAAGAGATCCTCTTGTTCAGGTACTCGGGAGGCTGAGGCAAGAGAATCACCTAAGCCCAGGAGTTAAGGGCAATAAAGTGAGACTCTGTCTCTACAAAAAACAAAGAGAGAGAGATCCTCTTGCCTTAGCCTCCCAAGTGGCTGGGACTACGGGTGCCTGCCACAACACCCGACTATTTTTCGAGACAGGGTCTATCTCTAACTCAGGTTGATCTCGAACTCCTCAGCTTAGGCAATCCACCTGCCTCAGCCTCCCAGAGTGCTAGTATTACAGGCGTGAGCCACCGTGATCAGCCTCAAGATTCAACTTTAACCAGGCATTGTGGCTTTCCAATTCTTAAATGCAATCTACTTAAGACAATTTAGTGAAAGATTTTATCAAGGAGAGAAGAAAATTGAGGTGTGAACTAAAAATTAAACCCTAAGCAAGCCCTCTTCGAACTCAGTGAACCCCTCTCCACTAAGGGCACCCCAGAAACACCTTAGAATTGAGTTTCCAGCCATCCTGGGAGGAGAGAAATAAAACACAATTATGTCCATGTGATTTTCCCTTGTCGATATTCATGACTCCTCCTATAGCTTGTTAAATATGCATATTTGACAACCCTGCTCAGGATAAAGTTGCCTTTTGTCACTTCTTTGAGCACTCCTGCCTGGCTTCTGGCCAGGGCTTTGCTTCTCAACCTGTTAGAATGGCCTCTTGACAGGTTGCTACCTTTTATGGGAAATGAAGCTCTCCTTTTTCCAAAGTACAAGCCTCATTCATTTTCTTTAGTTAACAAAGTTTAAGTGGATAGCTTTGAAATTGTGTTATGTGATTTTGATATTATAATCAATGTTGGAGGCTGAGTGTTTCACAGGGAACTCACTCTAAGAATGGTTTCTGAACTTACTAGCACTGATGTCTACCAGACAGTACATAGTACTGAGGGGCTTTTTGTAACCCACTGCCTAAAGCTTTTTAGTTGAAGACATTGATGAATATTTCCTCTTTGGAAGACACTTCTTAAGTTTTTTTGAGACAGAGTTTCATTATGTTCCCCTCGGTAGAGCATGGTGGCATCACAGCTCACAGCAACCTCAGACTCTTGAGCTTAAGCAATTCTCTTACCTCAGCCTCCCAAGCAGCTGAGACTACAGGCACCTGCCACAACACCTTACTATTTTTTTTTTTGTTGTAGTTGTCATTGTTGTTTGGAAGGCCCAGGTCTGGTTTGAACCTGTCAGCCCCAGTGTATGTGGCTGGCACCCTAACCACTGAACTATAGGCCAGAAGACTCTTAAATCTGTGTTTCTTCTTATCAAATCACCTACCCCTAGGCAGGTAACAGCCTCTCTTGAAGGTTGACTGGGAGACTTGGCAGATTGCTGGGCACCTGAGTGATAGTTCTTTGCCACACAGGAGGTGGCCACACCCACCTCTCTTAGCTCAGAAAGTTCAGTATTCTCTCCTAAGAGATAAATAAGCATTGTTGAGAAGGTCACCCAATATTCAGAGACTTGGCAATTTCTGTTGTGTCCTGTTGCTCAACACATGACAGGTCCTGGCTAACTTCCTTGAAAGCCTTTATTTCAATGCTATATCACAACATATTATAGTTGTGATAACATTCCAAACAACTAAGAACCCATGAATAAGACAAACTGCTCCTCCTGGGCTAGTATCATTCCAGATCAGCTGAGGTGGCCACCTGGGACCTGGGATCCCGTACCTGAGCTGCTGCCCCTGCCAGGAGCAGGTTATATCCCTCCCTTCACACGCGACTCCAGGTCCTGTGAGTTTCTTTTGCAGTCAAGTGTAAGGCCCACTGGGATTATGTGAGGGGTGGTGTCAAGAAAAGATGAAAGACATCTGGGTTTCTGCAGCTGAAGAGGAGCAAGGGAGAAATAATAATAATAATACATTTAAAAGTCCACACATAGATTTTGTGATATTTTCCTTTTTCTTTCAAATACCCTGGTTTATCAATAGACATTTATTTTTTGATACGACAATAAGTAGTGGTTTCTTTTCAATAAGTGTCAATCACTGAGTACTTGTTCAGTACCTGGGATGTGCCCAAGCAAAGACTTGTACATATATAAAAGGTAGTGACTTAAGTGCCCCATCCTTCTGCTGGGAGAGAAAAGGTATACATTCATTATACAATGGAAATAAATGTGAATGTTTAAATGCTAAGTTGACTAGGCAGGTTAAGAGAAGTAAGCTTTAGAAAATTTTAGAAAATGCAAGCCCTCCTTCCCCCAAAGCAAAAAGTATACACAGGTAACACTTCACTTGGAAGAGACTGAGTGAGAAGTCCTAAAGCATCTGCCTGAAAACTGATATCAAAGTACCCAGATGTGAAGACAGTCCACAATAAACTGGCAGCTGCATTTTCCCCTTTGACTTCTGCAACTATGACTTGTGAAGAAAGCATAACCAGCAGTGACCTGGAGCCAAGTTACATGCTGCACTCGACATGGTACTTGTCTTCCATATTAGTCCACATTCCCAACAGTACCCTAGAGGCAGAGGCGAATCTTGGCTGCAGCCCAGGCAGGTGTTCTCCTGGCAAAAGAAAATCTGCCTCCAGTCACCCCAAAGGCTGGATAAGCTTTGACTCAGAGGCAGGAGACATGGGTTCCAGGCCACTCTTGTATATTGAGTGGTTATAAAAATCTCAATTAACCTTTTTAAACTTTAACTTCTTCCCCTGATATGTGGAAATAATGATTGTTCACCTCAAATGGGTCTAACAGTATCTACTCAGACCAGTGGCTTAGATAAGAGAATGCTCTCTGTTCAGGAAAGCATCGGAAATTGTAAGCCAGTTCACTAAGGTAAGGCGGCATCTGCCAACTTGAGAAGTTCTGCTACATAGGAGAAATGAAAAACACCCCATTGAGTGTTCTGACCAGTCCTGCAGCTTTGGAGATTTAGAGGGAGAAACCCAGCAGTGCCATGACGCTGCAGAGACCGAGGAAGCGTCATACAGGTGGATGAAGACAAACCAGAGACGGTACTGGTTCTGCTGACCTGCTCTTCCGCACAAATTCCTCCTTCCAGTGCGCTGTTTGCATTCTCACTGGGCTGCAGAGGTCCCACAGAAGCCAAGTCCCCTCAAAGAGAACCTGAGAAGGACCTCCAGTTCCCAGCATCACCAACTCCTGCCCTGTACAGTCCACCAGAGGAATCAGTGCAAGATACTGTCCTCGGCGCACAGAGTCGTTACCGGGCAGGGGGTAGCACTCTGCGCTTGGGAGGGTGAGGAACCACGCAGCCAAACCTGCCTTGACCACCAGAACTTAACTGCGTGTGTGGCCACACTCCGCCTAATAATTGAAACAGGGGTGCACAGATTTTTCTCCAAGTAACTTTCAATCTCCCTTACTACTAAATATTTCTTTCATAGTTCATTCTCCACAAAAATTTGTAATGAAAACACCGCCTCCTTCCCTCCCCGAGGTTTGGAACGCAGCGTCTGGGTAGGTGGCCCCCCGCATCCCTCCTCCACTAACTCTCCAGTCACCATCACACTCGCCCCTCCTCCACCATCGCTGTCCCCGTTTTCCAGCAATTCCACTCGTTGTGGGCTTGCCGTGGGCCTGAAACAGGCTGGTTCAGGGCTTATAGGTACTCAAGCGTCTGAGCCCTGCGTCTGCTTCCAGACCTGTACTTAGGAGCCTTAAACCCGAAGCTGAGCCTCAGGAGGCCTTTAGGACCGAGGGGAGCCATAGCTTCCCAGAGACAGGCTGCAAATTCCGGTCCTCTCAGTACCCCGCGGCTGTCCCCCTCCCCCAACCTCTGTTGCCCTCCCAATTCCTGACTCCGGCCCCGGTCACCTTCCAGACCAGACCACTTCTGAGGGCGCATCTGGCTTGGGGCAAAGTTGGTGGCCACCTTTGTGCGGGGCTCCTCCATCCTCCTCCTCCTCCTCGCCGTCCTCCCCCGGGGCCGCTGCCTCCAGCACGCGCGTTGCTGGGCTCTGCCCACAGAGCGGCGCGCCCTGAGGCGCCCCTTGCCCAATACACCGGCCAGGCGAGCGCCAAGGGAGTGTTCCCGCATCTCTTTCCCCAGGGCCACGGGAACCGGGCTCCGCCCCGGAGCTGCTGCTGCCGGCTCCCGCCGCTTGGGCTGCCGCTACTGCCCCTCACACAGCGCTCGGGGCTCCTGTACGCGCGGTGCAGCAGGGAGCGCGGGGCTGGGAGCGGCAGGGGGGAGGGCAGAGGAGGAGAGCGTCAGGGAGCTGAGGAGCAGAGGCGGGCGCCGCACAGCCCCGCGCCCCGCACGCTCGCTGGCTCCGGAGACGCGCGGGAGGCCGCTTGGGCGTACCACCCGGGTCACCTTGTCCCAGAGGTAAGTCCCGACCGCCCGGGCGACTGGGGTGGCCTGATGGGCCGGCTGGGGGCGGGGACGCGGCGGGGGCTGCGAGCTGGCGGCGGGCGCGGGAGGCGGCCCCAGCGCCAGCGGGCATCCTGGCTCCGCCTCGTAGCGCGCAGACCCGGCGGCGGAGTGGCGCCAGCGGTAAGTCTGGGTGGTCGCGGCGGCAAGACCCGATTAGGCGCAGGGTCGCCCGGCGGGAGGGAAGACCTGAGCTGACCGAGAAGATGGAGAGGGAGGAGTTGGGTGCTGTTGGCCCGGCTGCACCTTGGCGACTTGCCACCCTGGGCGCCCTGGAGACGCGGAGGGGCTGCTGTGGGAAGTCGGTGGGAGCTACTGAGCCCAGCCCGAGACTCGGGAGCTCAGGGGAGCCAGGCTGCGAAGGGTCGAGGGGGGCGTGAGTCTGGCCTTGGCTCTGACGGTGGGGTGATCGTCCGGAGTAACCCGGAGGAGACCGATCAGGGCTGGTGAGCTAGGCGGCCATGGAGCTGGGGACCTAGATCCATCTGAGACTAGGAAGGAAAACCGACTTCGATTTGCGGAGCGCAGAGGAAGGCAAAGGTGCGAGCGCGTTTGGGATGGAGAATCCCAACCGGCGCCTGAGTCTGAGGCGGGGACTCCCTTTTCCCCGCCAGGGCAAGACCGGCCTTCGCAAGCTGTCTGTCTCCCAGCAGCCGCGACAGCCTGCAGCTCTGAGAGCTACCGGCCCCAACACTCGGGAGCTAGCAGATGAGTTTGGGGGTTCAAATTTTGGTCTCTTTTCCCTTAGGCGTGATTTCTGCCTCTTCACGTGCGTACTCTGAGCAGTGGAGAGAGAGGAATGGACTACCGACAGAGTCGGGCACTTTTCTTTGGGAAGGGGCTTTGGTCGCTGTGCGCTTTCTGCAAGACCCCTGTAGAGTGGACGCCCGCAGCCGAGCTTTGGGGACAGAGTGTCGGAGGGGTGGCGTGACATCTCTGAAAGACAAAAAGAAGGGCTTTTCTGACAGTCCTCTTTTCTTTCGGGGTCTCCTCTCATGCAGAGGCTCTGGCGCCTGCCCCTCGGACTTCAGATGCACACGGTCCTCCTGCGGCGTCAGCTCCGCTGGTACCGCGGTGCTCCTGGCTCAGACCTGACTTCTGCTCGGCACGTCTCGTTCAGTGCAGCAGACAGCGATTTCGGGGGATTGGGCGCTGGTTATTACCCGTTGGCTCTGTTTTCTGGGTACGATTGTTGGGGGGCGCGCTTTCTGGGTAGCTGTCTGTCCTCCTCCTACAGTTCTGAGTGTTTGGTCAGAGCCCAGAGGGAGAGCTGGTGTGCTGCGCACACCCGCAGCCTGTGGAGTGAGCAGCTTCATAACCCAAGCCAGAGCGAAGCCAACTTTTTTCTTCGCGAAGGTGCGATTGCAGGGTCGGCGGGTGGCAGGGCCAGTAAGTGGTTCTCCTAAAGGGGTCGGAATAGCGAAATCCGCTAAGTGAAAATGAGGCAGGCGACTTTCTGGTGTCTGTCGTGGCTAGGGCAAGAAGATGCCGGAGCCGAATTTCCAGATGAATGGCCTACTGTGTGTGGGCTGTTGTGCTGAGCGGCTGCTTGGAGATGCAAACCACAGGTGCGGGGCGGTGGGACGTAGGGACGCTCTCTGCACACCCCTCCTCACTCTCTCCTTACGCCACCCCGACCCCCTTTGCAAGGGACAAAGGTGAGTTTGTAGCAGACGTGGTGCCCTCTGCCACCCTGCCTCCACCTCCTGCATCAAAACTGAGTCGTCATAATCAAGGGCCTTGTTGAAAAAAAGGAAAAAATGGAAAGACCTATTTTTAAACTTTTTTATTATGGAAAATTTCAATGGTGTACATAGTACACCAAACCTGCCCATACCCCTCACCCGGTTACCTAGGTCATTAACCTTTTGGGGAGCTTCTCTTTTTTAGCCTCCTTGGAGTTTTGGAGGCCATGCGTGATGAAGGATTTCAAAACTCATTCCAAAAATGTTAGTTATGTGAGGTGATGAAAGTGTTCCTTAGTTTAGGTCAATTATTCCAAATTTTATACATATATCATAGCATCACTTTGTACCCCATAAACATATATAATTAAAATTTGTCAATATTTTAAAAACGCTGCTGATTCTAATTTAAAAAAAACCATTCCAAGCTAACTTCATCTCCAACACATCCCTGTGTATCTGCAGCTCATGACATTTCACTTTATTTTAACTAACCATCAGAAATGATTATTTTTAAAGATTCTATTGGGATGTAGATGATGTTAAAATGAAAATGGAGGCACTCCTCTCATTTCTATTTTGAGATAAAAAAGAAAACTCAATTTTTCCAGAAGCATTTTGGTGAGGGGAGGTATTAGAGGAAGAAAGAGAAACCCAATCCCTGAGAAAAGAAACATTTTAAGGATTTGATTTATACTAATCTACATGTAGGACATTAACAAGGTTCCAGTCTAACTACGATAAGCAAAAGAACCTTTTTTTGTTGTTTTTGAGACAAAGTCTCACTATGTCACCCTGGGTAGAGTGCTGTAGTGTCACAGCTCACAGTAACCTCAAACTCTTGGGCTTAAGTGAGTCTCTTGCCTCAGCCTCCCAAGTAGCTGGGACCACAGGTGCCCACCACAACGCCCCGGCTATTTTTGTTGTGGTCGTTGTCATTATGGTTTAGCAGGCCTAGGCGAGGTTCAAGCCTGCCAGCCCCGGTGTATGGGGCCATGCTCTAGCTACTGAGCTACAAGCACCAAACCCAAAATAACTTTCTTTCTTTTGTAAAAACTTTAAAACTCAATGCATAACTCATAAGCAATTCTACATTTAGAATTGACATCAATTAAAAGTATATTCTGGACGTCACACATCTTTCTCATTAATTTTAAGTCCTATTTTCTAGGGAGCTGTTGCTATTATAAAAGAATAGACATTTTCTTAGGTAACTTTTCTATTTGACACACTAATCGGTGCTATTCTGAGAGCTGTAGAGTACTGCATGCTTTATATATTAATGAAGACATTAGGTCCTCAGAGCGGTCACACCTGATCAGCCCTCAGAAGAGGCTTTCTGCTGAGGTTTGATGTGGAATGAGACTTCAGCATCACATGGAAGGCTTCAGAGTCCCAGGAGGGGGTGTCTTCCCTTGAACCTCCCCTGCTTTCCTGCACTCCCCTGCACTTTCTTTTATATAAAAGCTGTTCCTAAAAATCGGCAATGACATTCTTGGCAGATTCAGTCAGACTTTAGAATACCTTTATAAGGTGCACTATTTAAAGGCATCTTTTGTTAATCTTTTGAAAGGTGAATAACCATCTTATAGATGACCGGTTTTAAGTCCCCACCC
Organism: Galagoides demidoff; assembly: GCA_963574575.1. Taxonomy (NCBI): domain Eukaryota; kingdom Metazoa; phylum Chordata; class Mammalia; order Primates; family Galagidae; genus Galagoides; species Galagoides demidoff. The sequence continues at coordinate 8,854 of CAUYQV010052821.1, read as the reverse complement.
CCAATTAAAACTGTGTCATTTTGCAGCACCAGCATGCCCCCGAGCCCCTCATTTTGGCCTTTGCAGACCCCCCATCATGCACATTTGCAAATTCAGACTCATAGGGACAGCTCAGACCCAGTGTAATGTTGCAGTTTGAACAGGGAGCACATTATCCGTAAGTTCTTCGAGTGAGTGGGAAAGGTGGCACAGCACTGTGGTAAATGAGTAGCAGATCAGCCTGTCACTTCAACAAAAACCCACATGAGCCCATTTTACAGAAACTTGTCATTGATAGGGGAAGTTTTTGGAGCCATAGCTTTTGACCCAGCATCATTGATGCTAGAGGCATTGTATCAAAATTTAAAAATAAATAAATAAAACAGAAACTTTTAAGACATTAAAGACAGGCTGACCAAGTCTTTATCCATGTCACCAACATTGGAATAATGAAGTCAGCAGTGCGTGGTTTTAACAAATGATTTTTCACCATTCTGTTTGCAAAACACTTACACATTTCAAATTATTCCTGAGAGGAGCTGTGGTAACTCAGGGACCAGCAACATCCAGGGCCCTGGTGGCTTTGTGTACATCTTGGCTGGTACTGGATTGCATCCGGGTGTGGAGGAGGGACAAGTTGAGAGCACACACGTGGACTGTTCACTGTCTCTTGGGTGTTCCTCACTCTGCCCAGGACTTTCTGGAGTCCCTGTGAGAAGGCTTAGGTTTCAAACTCTGGGTCTGCTGTTTTCTACTTAAATGATCTTCAACAAATCTCGTAATGTTTCTGAGATTCTGTTATTTTCCAACCACCTTCTTTACAAATTTTGAAAATATTGATCATTGTCACAATTTGTTAAATGAGGAAGACTCGGGATACAGGGCGTCTTAACTGAAATTTTCATTCATGTGGCTTTCTTTCTTTCTTTTCTTTTTTTTTTATTTTGAGACAGAGTCTCATTATGCCATCCTTGGTAAAGTGCTGTGGTGTCACAGCTCACAGCAACCTCAAACTCTTGGGCTTAAGCAATTCTTTTGCCTCAGCCTCCCAAGTAACTGGGACTATAGGCTCCCACCACAATGCCCACTATTTTGTTGTTGTCGTCATTGTTGTTTAGCAGACCTGGGCTGGGTTCGAATCCACCAGTCCCAGTGCACGTAGCCAGTACCCTAACTGCTGAGCTATGGGCGCCAAGCCTCACTTGGCTTTCTGAGAAAATAAAATGTGGCCAGGCCTTCCTTGTACCTACACCCTACAACTTGTTGGCAAGAGCCAGGAGAGCAGTGTGTGCAGGCTCGTGTGGGGCAGAACTACGCGTAGGCAGCTGCTTAAGTAACGTAAACAGAATAAACAGTCACATCTGCTAAGCATTTACAGGGAGTGTATAAGAAAGGCCTGTGAGCAACAGCTTATGAAACGTATCTTTAACATAACGACATTGAGAGTCATACTACATTATAAAAGTGATGGGATACATTCTCTATGCTAAAAAACATTTTAAAACAGCTTATCAACAAACTACCAACCATTATTTATGATGATTCAAACTGTAAACATGGGTGAAATGGCAAAGTCTAAATCATCTTAAATCATCATATGATGAGTGACTTGTTAAATTTCCAAAAATTAATAAAATATAAAAGACACTAAAGAACAGCGATGAAAAGCACTTGTACCCAAAGTAACCATTATTCCCAAAAATAGCATAACTGGGAAACATTATACTATGTGGAAAATAATGAAATTAAAATCTGCTTCCAAAAGCACAACCCAAGGGACAACTTTTTATATTTACTCACATAGAAAAATGGATCATCTTTCCTTCCCTCCCTCCCTTCCCTCCCCTCCCCTCCCCTCCCTTTCTCTTTCCTCCCTCCTTCCCTTTCTGCCTTCCTTCCTTCTTTGGACACTCTGTCACCCTGGCTAGAGTGCTGTGGCCTCACAGCTCACAGCAACCTCAAACTCCTGGCTAGAGTGCTGTGGCTCCACAGCTCACAGCAACCTCACACTCCTGCCTCAGCCTCCCAAGTAGCTGAGACTACAGGTGCACACCACCACACCTGGCTAATTTTCTATTTTTAGTAGAGACAGGGTCTACCTGTGCTCAGGCTGGTCTTGAACTCAAACTCCTGACCTCAAGCAATCTTCCTGCTTCAGCCTACAACAGGCTAGAATTATAGGGGTGAGCCATTGTACCTGGACCTTGCACAGAAAGATTTCATCTATGAGTCCAATGAGTAATTTTTTTTAGTGTATTTTGTATTTTATTTTTCTCGTTTTTTTTTAACATATACATGTGTTTATTAGGTTTCCACTTCCAATGAGCAATTAAAAAAAAATTTAGCTCCTAACATATTCTTTTGCTGATCGAAGTAATTTTTGATACTGCTGTGGCATTTAGGGGATGTGACTCTGAGGGAGAGAGAGCTTAGGTGGACTTCAAAGCAGGTCTTTCAAAGAGGCCCATTTAGTTAAAATTCCTGCTTTGAACAGTTCTGATGTCTCCAGCAAGTTTGGTTGTAATCTGCTATTTGACCTCTTTGGGTAGCCACTTTGGTGGAAAGACATGCTCCTTTCCTTTCTTACTTTTTTCCTCTGTTGGAAAACTTCTGTGTCCAAATAAAATCTGAAAATCAAACACATTTCGGACAATATTTTTGAAAGGGAGATAAGTACTCAGTCCACATATGTTTGGGACCCCCCTACCCACCCCTTAGAAAAGCAAAGAAATGAAATGGCTCTTACTCTAAGAGTAAACATACTCTTTTGCTGTGTGTCTGAGATGCAGTTTTTAACTCTTCTGTGGTCATAGTCCTCTGGTGGAGTGATACAGACTCTCAGCTGGTGTGGATTTGAAATAAGAGGATATATTTGTGAAGATCATGATGGGATTCCTGGGACTGTACTGAGGAGTCTAGTAGCAAAGCTGAGGGGCAGGCTTGGGCTTTAGCTCTAGGGTGGAACCCAAGGATGCTCAACTCATCCTACAAAAGATTGGCAGCAGTTCCACTGCCATAACCAACCTTTGTGTCTGGCATCTCAGTCTCACCATCACCCAAAGTGTCTCCTTCATAAGAGACTTTGTCATCACCAGCTGAGTGCACATTCGGTAATGGAATGGCTCAGTTAGGGTGGTTGGCAGAACTGAGATGTGCTAGGCAGATAGCGTGCATGGTACCTGAGACGCCTGGTCTAGGAATCATAGATAGTTACAGAGTGATGGTAAGAGCTCCATTTGCCCCATACCTCCCTGAAATTCCCTCCTGTACGTATGAAGACACAAAAGGACCCTGCTTTGGGCAGTTCTGCCAGTCCTAACTCAGCCCTGAAGTGTGTTAAGGTGTCTCTTGTTTGCATGCAATGCCCTCTTCACTTTTCTCTCCCAATTCCTTTCCTTGCCTATAGTGTCTTTGAGATAAGCTCTTCCACAACAAAGACTATTAGCTGATTAACAAAAGTAGTATCTTACAGTTTCTCTACTGCATAGTACGCCCAGAGATACAGTTCATTCATTTCAGTACTCTGATAGCAGTATATAACAGTACCCATACTCCAAATTCCCTCACAAAGATGGGTTTTTGTAAAAAGCTAATTTTCAGCAAAGGGAAACAATCTGTTTTGTTATTTCTCAGTTCATTCTCTGTCATTCATTCTTATCCTGAGATTTTATTTTATTTTATTTTATTTTTGAGACAGAGTCTCAAGCTGTCGCCCTGGGTAGAGTGCCGTGGTGTCACAACTCACTGCAACCTCAAACTCTTGGGCTTAAGCAATTCTCTTGCCTCAGCCTCCCAAGTAGCTGGGAGGCTACCACAACGCCCGGCTATTTTTTGGTTGTAGTTGTCATTGTTGGCAGGCCCAGGCTGGATTTGAACTCACCAGCTCCGGTGTATGTAGCTGGTACCCTAGCTGCTTGAGCTACAGGTGCCGAGCCAATATCCTGAGTTTTTAAAAGCTGTAGATGTAACCAGTTCATTGTCTCCACTTTGTTCAGGATGAGCTATTCCTCAGGTTCTTGGTAGAAATGTCTCTTAACTGCTCTGGACTCAGCACAGCTGTCCCAGGAAGCAGCCTCAGAGCAAAAAGGGCCATCTCCCTGCCTCTCAGTCCTTAAGCCATCTGCTTTGACCCTGCCTGTCTGGGTCTTCTTGCATGATATGCGTCAGCACACTTGCTAATCTATCTTGGGCATAGGTGTATTAGCTGTGAATAGGAGCTTAGGATATGTTTTGGGACATCACATAAGGTTCTCTGTTCTAGAACCATAAAGATAAAATACCTATTGACTCACAATGTGTCACTTCCTTTCTTTTTGCTGGACCTTGAATCACTGATATGCCGAGTACTTTTCCAGGAAAAACATACTTAATGCATTTCCATCCAGATCCCAGCCCCTGCCCTGTCTACCTGGCTGAGTGGCCCCAGGCAGCTGGGTGAGTACTTGAGGGCATGGTGAGGTAACTGGGGGGCAGTGCCCTCTCTCTGCCTTGGCATTTGGCCTTAGCCCAGACTCGTATATACTCCTTCTTTGCCAGAGCAAGGCCATTTTCTTTTTACTTATTTTTGTGTTGTTAGTTGTTTATTAATAAAGGGTAACATATATATATTTGAGACAGAGTCTTGCTCTGTAGCCCTAGGCTGGAATGCCATGGTGTCAGCCTAGCTCAGACTCCCGAACTCAAGCCATCTTCCACCTCGGCCTTCCAAAGAGCTGGGACTACAGGCAGATGGCACCATGTCTGGCCAAGCAGGGCCATTTTTAAATTGAAGTACTCCATGGCACCGGGGGCCCATTTTGGAAACCTTGAAGCTTGTGAATGCTGCTTCCAAATGCCTCTCCGGCACCTCTCCTATCCAGTCCTGGTGACTGTCTGTGATGATACCATCCCATTCAGAGTTAGGCACTGCACGTCACCAACTGACCTGTGCTGCCACCCCAAACATGTTGAGGTACACCTAGGACAGGAGCAGGCCTCTGAGGTGTGAGCTGTCTGACTGTGCCCTGCTTCCCTCACCTTTCCTCCAGCTGCTGCAGTACCCATGGTACCTACAGAGATCTCTGGTCTCCTCTTGATGGTCAGTTGTCTAGTCTGTTCCAGGAGTGCTGATCATATCCCATTTAAGCCTTGCCTATCCCAGGGCTGGAAGAACTATGCCTTGTGGGAGGGTCACAGTTTGCTGTGCTCACTCCTCTAGTCCTGGGACAACGGAAGAGAAGAGGTTGGAAGGAGACAAACATCATTTTCCTTACCTGGTGCTGTGTGGCCGGTCAGGCCCTTGGTGTTGGTGGCACAGATGCTGAGATGCACCTTGCAGGTCCTTCCAGTGATTCAAGAGAACAACAGAAGCTCCCCAGCCCTGAGGGCTCACTGCTGTCACTCTTTCTCTCCCAGGCCAGTATGCCAGCCTAAGATGGGAGGGATGAAGACCTGAGATGTGCCTGTCATCCCCTTGATTCTTCAGCAAGCAGCACAAGATGCCCTGTGCTGTCCTTGGCATGACCAAGACACAGAAGGGTTATCTGACTGGCTGACCTTTGGTTGCCAGAGGCAACCGGGGTGCAGGAGTGCCAAGTCTGCAGGGCTGGTTTATTTTGCATTTATCTCTAAAGTTCTTGTTTTCTCCCCCCTGCCCTCTGCACTCAGCTTCCTTAGCATTGGTAGAACCTAGTGTAATGTTTAGGACAATTATACATCTGGGCAACAACAGTTAAACAGACAAACAGATGCAGACAATGCCATTGTACAATAAATCCCAAGTAGGACAAAGCATAATTAGGTCATTTCTCCTTCTTTGCTTTTCAGGTGGTTTCCTTGGAGGGTAGAGCTTCCAGCAAGTTGGCAGACCCACGGCCCAAGCCAGGCCAGGAACCACACACCTGAAAAAGTCCAGGGGGAAAGAGTTCTGCAGAACATGCAGGCAGGGGGGACACACTGATTTCCCTAAATGCTATGGTCCCCAGACATTTAGAGAGAACATCAAAATACCCTAAATAGGATGGCAGGTTGGCTGGTGGGACATTGTGGACACTGTGTTCTTTCTTATCTTGCTGTCAGCATAAGGCTTTCCCAGGAGATGGAAATGTTCTTTCTCCTTAGACACTGCCCATAAGAGCTGGTCTTCCTGGAATTTGTATTCAGAGCCTAACATATTACAGAAGCATATTTTGGTGAGTTGGACTCTTCCAGCTGCTTGAGTCTTTCCTTAAGACCAGGTTGATACTTTCTTAGCAAGTAAAACAAGGATGGACACAGTTGCTTCTTGGGACCCCACTCAGAGGGTCTCTATGTCTGTCAGAGTCAGGCTTGGCCCTGGAGGATTACTGGAGCATAGTCCCTGGGGCAATTCGGTCTCCTCTGAGCCCGACGACCCCCTTGGATCCTGTGCCAGGGGGAGAGCCACCACATGGGGGTGGGCCCTGGCAGCAGGAACACCCCACGCCCAGTTTCACATCCACTGTACTCTTAGTGTCTGAGCTGTCCTGCTGTCCTGCAGTCTTGCTTTGGGTTGTGATCTATATGGGGCTGATCTCAGATGTTTTTTCCTGTCCCTAAGTTCTACCTGAGGCTTTACCCACAGGTCCCGGGCCTTAACCTCAGTGCAGTTCTTCTCTGCTGCTCCCTCTAGCCCTTAGGCCTTCCTTCCCTTGTCCTGTGGGACCTCAGAAATCCATGCAGAAATCCTCTCTCTTCCTCATGTGAGATTTAAGTCCTTCTCCTCCTCTTACTTGCATTTTTTCCACCTTCACCCCAGCACACATTCATCTGACTGTCTCAACAGCTTCCTGCAAGTCTGTCATCTGCTCCAGGTGCTTCTTCCCTTAGCCTTCAGGACTGTTCCAGGAGGGGCTTTCCAAAATGCAGACCTGTGGCAAGGGTCCAGCTACTGGGAAGAGACATGGGGCTGCCCTGATAGTTCCTGTCCCCACTATAACTTCACTGTCTTTTCTCAAGGTTGCCAGAGCACTGGGTCACTCCCACACCCCCAACTCCCCACTGCGCGCATGTGCACAAGAGTACCCACATACATGCATGTGTGCACACACACATGCACAGTCTCACACCTCCTGCGTCTTCTGCAGATCTCCTTGGGGGCTCATCTCGGCACACTTCCTTCCAGTTCAGCATTCCCACCTACAGGTGTTCCTTGTACCTGAGCCCACCCCAGCTCTGGGATGGCTTTAGCAGGACAACTCGAGTATGCAATATCTGGAAATAACTCTGTCAAGAAATGTGTAAGACCTATATAAAAATGTATTCATGGAATCAGAACCCTTGAATAAACAGAGAGAAACAAGGTATTTCTGGACAGGAACAGTCAATAGTAACACAATGTCATTATTTTGTCCAAGTTAATTGATAGGTTTAATGTTATCTCAATTGAAATGCCAATGATATATTGTCCTTTGAGCTTGACAGGATTATTCAAAAGTTCACAAAAATATAATCAGACTGCAATGCTAGTTTTATTTAAGTGAGGAAATGTTGCACTGGAACAGCTAAATGATCTCTCATTCATTAGGATGGCTACTGACAAAGACACACACACCCACACACCCAGAGTTGGTGAGGATGTGAAGAAGTGGGAGCCTGTGTACAGTGCTGGTAGGGATAAAAAATGGTGCAGCTGCTATGGAAAATAGTATGGAGGGTCCACAGAAAAACTGAACATAGAACTACCATCAGACCCAGCTGTCCCACTTTGGGGTATATATCTAAAAGAAATGAAGGCAGAGTCTTGAAGAGATTTGCGTGCCCATGTTTATAGCAACACTAATCACAACAGCTAAAATGGGGGAAGTAATCCAAGTCTCTATTAGCAGATGAATGGACAAGAAAAATGAGATATACATAGAGAATGAAGTACAGCAGTACTGTGAAACAGTTCAGCCTTAAGGGAAATTCTGACATAGGCATAGACATGGGTGTATCTTGCAGACATGTACTTAGTGAAACAAGCCAGTCACAAAAAGACAAACACATATCATGTGATTCCACTCATGTGAGGTTCTCAGAGTAGTCAAACTCTGAGACAGAATAACAATTGTGGTTGTCAGGGTCCAGGTACGGGGGAGGAGTGAGGAGTTACTGTTTAATGGAATGAGATTTTAGAATTATAAGGTGAAAAGTGCTGGAGATCCCTTGCATAAAAATGTGAATATGCTTAACACTTCTGAAGTAGATGTTAAGAAATAGTTAAGATGGTAAATTTTATTATTTAATTTTTGCCATAGTAAAATAAGTATTAGATTAATTCAACTGTAATAGTTACTGACTCTTGGCATATAGATTCAAACTGCATCTCATATCATAAAAAAATTCTGAATGAATATAAAAAGCATTAATAAAGAAATATAAAAGAAGCATAAATAATATCAGTCTGCATTTGAATATCTTACCAGTATTTCCAAATGAGAAAAATATTGGTAAAAATTAAATGTATGTTATATGTTCTGCATGACAAACACTGTAAACAAAGTTATGAAGCATATAAGAAGCTGGAAATAAACATTTGGCACAAACTACAAATGTTTAATACATGGAATTCTCACAGAGCCAACGATGAGAAAATACTAACAACCTGTTAAAAACTGAGCTCATGAAGGGAGAAAAAGGCTAGAAGAGGAAGTGCAAATGATAAATAAGTAAACAGGCTCGGCGCCTGTGGCTCAATCAGCTAAGGCGCCAGCCACGTACACCTAAGGTGGCGGGTTCGAATCCCCAGCCCGGGCCAGCCAAACAACAATGATGGCTGCAACCAAAAAAAAAAAAAATGGCCAGGCGTTGTGGCGGGTGCCTGTGGTCCCAGCTACTTGGGAGGCAGAGGCAGGAGACTCGCTTGAGCCCAGGAGTTGGAGGTTGCTATGAGCTGTGA
>CAUYQV010052820.1:0-28528 GCA_963574575.1 Galagoides demidoff | reverse complement strand
AAAAAAAAAAAAAAAAAAAAGAAAATCTGAAGACAGATATAAAAGGGAAAAGAACTCTTTCTACTGCTAATATCCAAAGAAAAGCAATCTTAGTATTTGTATATCTACCCGTTATTAGAGAATTAAATAGTTTTTCGATAGCATGATTTCAATGGGTATATAAAATCTGTGTATCCAAGCCTTATTGTGGCTTCCAGTTTTACTCTGTTGAAAAGTATGGGTTAAAGATGCTTAAAAATAAATCTGTGCATTGATCCTGATCCTGTAGGGTAGCAGAATGTGCCACTTCAGAATGGGCCACATTGGCATAAGAATTATTTGGAGTTCTCTGCCCTAAAAGCAGGAGACAACTATCCAGAGATACCTGTTTTCATCTCTCTATGAAGGACGACAAAAGTTAGTCATGGAGACAACCCTAGACCTTTATGAGCCCTGAGATGGCACATAAAATTCACTAACTAGACTTTTTTTTTTACCACTAGTTTCTATATATTTGCCTTCCCACCAACTGCCAGCCCAGGAACTCCAAGTTCATCCGTGGTGTCACTTCTCTAAAAATGCACTTGTCTTCTGCTAAGATTCTACACAGGCACGAGTTCTTCTATCAGCGGCTTTGGGAGTTCCTCTCCCTGAGTGCTCCCATGTGTGAGCCTAACACACACGCAAATAGACCCCTTTTCTCTTGGTAAGCGGTTTTTGTCAGTCTAACCTTCAGAGCCCCAGCCTGTCAAAAGAATTTTTCCTCCTCTAGAGTTTCAAATTCATTATTTTAAGAACTTGAAAATTGAGAGTATCAGTAAGTGGAGATATTGCTACCCAAGGACAGGTTTTCTTGGGTTAAAGATGCTTAAAAAATAAATCTCTGCATTAATCCTACAAGGTAGCAGAATATGCCAGAGAGTTCAAAATTGCCTTATGAATAGATAGGAGGCCTGAGCAGTCAGCCCCCAGAGAAGAAATAGCTCAGGTAGACAAAGGTCTCGTCCTTTGCCCTGCCCCAAGGTGCCAAGCCCAGATGGTTTTGATCACTAGTTCCCTTAAACTCTCAAAAACAGATAATAACTCCAATATTCAAATTATTTCATAATTTAGAATATGAATTTGTTCCCAAGTCTCCTCTCACAACCGTTGTACAATAGAAATTTAAAATAATCTCAAATATGAATGGAGAAGCGATTTAGACAAAATTAGCAAACCAAATCTACCCACATGGTCAAAGAACGAAACAAGAGCCAATACGGCTTATTGTAAAAGTGTTATTCTGACTATGAACCACACTTATACTTTACATCTTAAACAGAGAAAAAAAAGTGCCCCTATATTTTTGACTCGAGAAAAACCATTTGATAAAACTCAAAATCTAGTCCTGATAATAATCCTTACTAAGGAATTAAATAAAGCTTAGTTAGATGAACTATGGTAAGCTTAAGACAGACATTCTCCTGTTACTATACAATATGGTAGCTATGACCTACATGTAGCTATTTAATTTCAAAATTAATTAAAATTGTAGTTGAAGTGATTCCCTTGCCTCAGCCTCCCAAGTAGCTGGGATTACAGGTGCCCACCACAATGCCCGGCTATTTTTTGATTGCAATTGTCATGTCATTGTTGTTTAGCAGACCCAGGTCAGGCTTGAACCCACCACCTTCGGTGTATGTGGCTGGTGCCCTACTCACTGAGCTACAGGCACCAAGCCACTCTAGGTATATTTTAAGTGCTAATATGGCTTATAATGTGGCTAATTGACCACCATGTTGAACAACACAGAAAGTTCTATTTGCTAGTGCTGCTATAGACAATCCAGGAACAAATCCCAGGTACACATGGAGTCATTGTAAAAATTTCATAGGAACTAATTTTACTGAGGGCTCTTAAAATACCTGAAACTGTCTGAAGCACTCCACATGTCTTATTTAATTTTCATATGGCATCATATACTAAGTCTGATCATTTCTCCCATTGAATCAGTGGGACGGGAAAGAGGTTAAATAAATCAAGCCTTCCATAATATTATGTTAGTAATATAAGTATTATGGTGGAGCTGAGATTCACAGAGCACACTGTTACCTGCGAGGTCACAGAGCATCCGCGTGTTAAAGGTGGTTGTGCAAACCAATAGAGAAAGGATAAAACACTTGCTGATTGTGTATGGCAAATGTCTAACCGTCTGGGAAAAAATAAATAACTTTATGCATGTTAGGTTCCAGCCATAAATATATAAAGATAAAATTAAATCCACAAAAAGCTCTAGAAGAAAGCAAGATTTTTATGCTCTTGGGAATAAAATGCGTTCCTAGGGGAAAAAACTCAGAAACCACAAACAAAGAGACTGACACATTTAAGTACGTAAAAATGAAAACTGGCTGTGTGATGAAACCGTAATCAAGGCAATCTGACACGGATAGAGCAGAGAAAAGGATTTGCAATGTGAAGTGTTAATAGTTATAATACCAAGAGGTCATAGAAATCTGTTAGAAAAAGCAATCTTGTCAAAAAACAGTGCAGGGTGATGGGCAGATGTGTCTCTGATGAAGAAATCACCGATAATCAGAGAAATGTAAAGTGAGGAAAGACATCATAATTCACCCATCAGGCTGGACAGTTCTCAGATGCCGTGTTAGAGGGAAGACAGAATCCCTCCTAAATGACCAACAATTGTGCAAACTGGTGTGCATTCTAGAGGGATGTGTGTCAAATTGTACAACGAGGATATCTTGGGCTTAGCAATTCTACTTTTGGGATTCTAACACATGGCACAGAGATCGATGCACAAGGGACGTTCTTTGTATGGAAATGTCTTTTATGAAATAGGACAACTGTAGACAACCTAAATAAATACCTATCAATTAGCAAACAGTTGAATAAAGCCAGCCTCATCCACAGTACAACGGACCTTGCGTTCCCTGAAAAGAATAAATGCCCATATTTGGCACTTGGCGCCATCTCTAGGATATTGTATATTGTTTATGTGAAAAAGCAATACCAAATCCAACCTCCTCCTTATCTCCGCTTAGACTTGGCGACAAAAAAGGGCTGTCAGAAAAACACATCCAAATACGAACACTGTTATCTCTGAGAAATGCGATTAAAGAAGCGTATAGAAATAAACCTTTGTTTTTACTCTTTAGACTTACACATTGCTTTGACGTTTGATAAGGAGGGTGTATCTATATGTGATGGACCAAATAAAAGAAGAAAACCTGGCAATCGGTGTACTGAATGAACTAGCGCTTAATATGTGCCGTCTTTTCTCACTCCATTTCTCTTCCCCCTTTCTTGGGACGGATAAACTATTTGTTAATGAAGAAAGAGGCTCAGCGCCTGTGGCTCAATCGGCTAAGGCACCAGCCACGTACATCTAAGGTGGCGGGTTCGAATCCCTAGCCCGGGCCCGCCAAACAACAATGATGGCTGCAACCAAAAAATGGCCGGGCGTTGTGGCGGGCGCCCATAGTCCCAGCTACTTGGGAGGTGGAGGCAGGAGACTCGCTTGAGCCCAGGAGTTGGAGGTTGCTATGAGCTGTGATGCCATGGCACTCTACCCAGGGGGATAGCTTGAGGCTCCGTCTCAAAAAAAAAAAAAAATGAAGAAAGAGAATACCACGTGAACAATTTGTCCTGAGCTGAGCTGTCACAAGAGGTAAAGCTGAGGCCAGTAGGCACTGGCAGCTGTGAGACTGCGCACAGGGGCTTACAAACATCTTCACTGGTTCTCATCAAATCCTAGGAGCAGCTGCCACTTTAAAGGAGGTCGTCTGTAGGCTTAGAAGGAAAATTCAGTGACTGTATGCTTTCAGCCGCTTTGGGCTTTTAGCGATAACTTTCATCTTTCTTATCTTAAAAGTGTCAGAGCTGGCTGTACTGTGGCCTTAAGACAATCCCAGATTCCACAGATTGCTGTGCATGGTGACGGGTGCGGGAAGGGACGCCCTCCTCCAGCCATTCTGCAAGGGTCCTCGAGACCCTTCCAGCTTTCTGTAAGGGCAATGCTATCTTTACCATGATACTAAAGGGTTCTTTGCCTTCTATGCTCACTCTTTCCTTTCTTTTTTCCTTTTCTTTCTTTTCTTTTCTTTTTTCTTCTTGACATGGGTTTCTCTCTGTTGCCGGAGCTGTCATGCAGTAGCACAATCATAGCCGCCTGCAGCCTCTACCATCTGGGCTCAAGCCATGCTCCCACCCACATCTACAGGAGCGAGCTCCCACGCCCAGCCCTCACTTTCACTCTTTAACAAATCCATGGTGCAATTTCCTAGAGGTACATGACATGCAATGATATTATTGCTTTGCAGACTACTAGAATGTGGAGTGGGCATTTTTGCATTTTAAACTTTCTTTCATTTTAATTTCTAATACAGAATGGCTAGATATAACCCCATTTTTTAAAATCTCTTTGGGGTCTTGAAATACAAAGACATCCTAAGACCAAAAAGTTTCCGTATTGCTGCTTTTTAACATTCTTAGGACATATTCTGGCTTTACTCATAATTTCGCTAGCACCTAAATATTAGAAATGCCTCCCTTTTTAGCATTTTTTAACTTTATTCAAATTAATATGTGGGTACAATATTTAGGTTACACTGTTCTCACTTCCAGGGTAAAGTTCTACAAATGCTTCCTAATCAGTTATGTTCATTATATCGGGCAGGAATCCTGTAAAGAAATTCATTTATAGAAGGGAAGCCTGAAGAATTACAAAAGCATCGTGTCAAAATCGAGGCGAGGGCAGAACTAACCCTTCCTCAGCAGGTCCCCAGCCTACTTTCTGTGCAGATGACAGCCAGGGGATGTCAGGATCTGCTTCTGACACCACTTGTCAGGGCCCAGGGCTGGCCAGGTCTCAGGCCCGGCTTAGGTAGGTTCCAGACGTGGACTGCTAAGCTACCTTGCTCAGGAACAGTTTCTCTTAGGTGCTTGAGGGCTGTCTACTTTAGCTGGAGAGAGAGAGAGAGAGTCTTAGAGAGAATAAAGCAGTCTTCTTAGCACAGATAGATCTTAGTCTTTAGCAGAGCTTGGTAATCTTCAGCAGAGAGACGCCGTGCTGGCGTTTGTAGGCAGGAGAGGAGACAGAGTCAGAGTAAGCAGGTCCGTGATAGAATGCACATGCTTTTTGTCTGCCTTCTCCTCCAGCCTAATATAAGGCTTGTGCCTCTCACCACCACAGGTGCAAAGACTGCCAATTCACCACTGCTCTCATCTCTCGAGCTCTCATGCTTATTAGAACTAAATCTCTCTCCACGCACGCCCTTTCCACCAAGGTGTTCCATTACAGGTATCTCCTATAACTCACTCCTCCTAGCCAGAGGCTATACGGGCTGCTACAGGGGACCCTTGGAGACAAGATGGCTTCCCTGCCGTGTCTTCACACCTCCGTGTGTCTCCTCCTCGTGTCCCCATGAGTCTCGTCTCCTCTCATACCACACGACCCCAAAGAAAGAAAGAAATTCACGTGACAGAGATCTCCAAGGAGATGCGGTTTTGCTCATTTAGTAAAAGCAAATACACTTCACTTCTCAAAATAGCCCTCTTTCAGGAGATTCCCCGGAATGATCATTTGGCAAAACCACCGTTCTGTATTTATCCTACACCTTTCCACCTGACAGATGCTGCCATGCACGCCCGGTATGGAAAAATCCAGACACTACTGAAAGGTGTTTGTAAGTGTGTAGTAAAATGGAACTCTCCCCTCGAAGTGGAGGGATGTCGTGTTGGGAGAACTATACTAATTAAGCAGCTAAAAAACAGCAAGGTGAGCTCCTCTTTGCCCATTTATTTATTTGTACATTTAAAAATTTTTAACACTAGCATTCTGGTTTCGTGACAGTCAATAATAATAATGATGACAGTGATCATTTACAGAAAGTCAGTTTTATATTAGGCATTCTTGTTGCAATGGTCTATTTAAAGGAACTCGTTTAATTCATCTTTAAGACATGGACACTTGAAGTCATCCTTAAGGCATAGGCGCCATTATTATCTTTACATTTCTGATAAGGAAACGGAATAGAAACTAAGTTATTTCCTGAAATTATGTTGTCAGTAAATAGTAGATTCAAACTCAGACCTTCACTGACCAGCCCATGACCTTGACCTCTGTGTTTATCTTGTACCCTTCTACGTGACATACTATGCTGTGCTGGCTTGTTATGGAAAATTCAGACAACAATGAAAGGGATGTATAGAAATACAAAAATTATCAACAACACGATTTCATAGGCATCATTCTTTGTTTCCCAGTATTTATTGTATATTAATATTTTCTCAGGTTAATATTACATATATTTTTCATTTAGCCCTGTGTTTATTCTATTTCTTAGTTCTTATTTCCTCACTTTCTCTTTTCTTACATATTTAGGTTGTTTCTACTTTTTTCTCCTACACTAAATCCTACTGCAATGGATTCATATATTTCATCTTTGACTGCATCACTGATCATACTACTTAGGCTCAATTTTATTATGGAATCATTATATTTTAACATGGTAAAACCACTTAAAAAAAATCAGAGTGCTATCCCACTGACGGTGTTTGAGATCACCCATCTCCTGACACCCTCCCTGGCTGCACTCATCCATTTTATTCCATCTGCCATCCAATGATAAAAAATGATCTCTTAACTGTTTCATCTTTTTCTAGAGTAGTTAGGAAATCAAACTAACTAGGGTCGTTTAAGAATTAATTTGATGAGCACACGCTGGTGTCGGTCCGTCATCAGGGCACTTCTTTCCTCCTGCATTAACCACCCTGTGAAAAGTCCTGACTCATTTCCTCAGCCATCTGTCTGTCTTCTCATTAGGTCAACTCCAAGCCCTTAACAGTCAAAGATGGATTTGAGCAGCCAAACAAACATGATCTTCCTTCCCATAGAGGGAGTGGGAATGTCTGCTATTTAACATAGTATAATTCAGTAGAAAGCTTTAGGAGAGATACAAGTCAAAAATAATTCTACTGGGCTGGAGGAGCGAGGTTCTCACCACTACACTCCTATTCACCATGTGTGATTGCCTATAAAGTGTTGCCTGCTGGGCTGAGTCAGATATTTGGTTTTCTTTTTTTCAAACTAATTGGATTTTTAAAATCTGGTATTAGGAGGAAATAGCCCACTGGCACTACAGGAAGACTCCCCATATGTTCTTATGATGTTTCTGTAGTTTTGCCTGATTTAATCAAACTTCATTCATAAGATTTGCTGAAAATTAAGAAGGAAACAGATTGTTCCCAATTGAACTGGCAAAAACAGAGTTGTAGCTTCTGACTGGGCAGGGAGGCTTCACAGGGCAAAGTAGAAACCTGTTTTCATGGACTTGAAGAAACCAAAATTCCCATGAGGAAAAACAGCAGAGGCACCAAGCAGTGCTATTCAAACATCTAAAATCTGGAGATACATGTTTAACTTGATTTCCATTAAAAAATTGTATTTTTAATTATAAAAAATATTAATGATAAAATATTATATTTTTTAATTATATTTTTTAAATTATATTTTTGTTGGAAAGCAACATTTATAATCACCTGTAGTATCATACCTCAGAGAAAATTGTTTTAGTGGCTTTTGTCCTCCAAAAAATGTTATAAAAATTTAGCTTAAAACACAAATGTCGTATTTACACTATTGATATCCCTTTGTTGAGTATTGAAAAGAGTCACCATAACATTTAGAAGAAGCCATTGAGGTGGGTAATATGCGTTGACTAACAGGGAGACGGGTTATTGTAAAAAGCTCTGGGTTCAGCTATTCTCCTTTCACAATAATGAAGATCATAATCCCGGTCTGGTCATGGGGAAGCATTGACCTGATGATGATAAAAGGTCAAGTTGCTACAGAGAAGACATTACCCATACTCAGACGGAAGGCAAAAAAGGAAACTTCAGTCTTCCTTAGGTGGTCCCAAGATTTGTAGCTTAAAGGAAAAAAAAAAGTCTTTTTTAAAAATTCAAGGAATTTGGTCCCAAATAATCTCTATTTTCCTCTTTCATATCTTCCCACCACTTTTTAAAATAATCCAACAGTTATCTAATTAATGTCCTGTATAATATTCACCTTGAAGGGTTTCACAAGAGCCATTCGATGAAGACCCTTCAGTAAGAATGTCGGGTCCCACATGGCTCTCCAAGATCGGGTGGGAAGTATATAGGTAACTGGGAACTCTCGCTACCAAAAGAGATAAATCACAAAATGCTTTTCAATTATCTTCCGATAAAAATGGTTCCAATTATTTTGAAACCACCTTCAGTTGTAATGTTTTTGCATTAGATTTAATTTGTTCATTCTTTATTTTTGTTTCTTTCTCAAACTCTTGTCAGTGGAGAGTGGTCTTCATTAATCAATTAGGAAACGCCTGATTTAATTTAATCCTCCTAGGTCAGGAGTCTACATCTTTTTTTTTTTTTCAGATTAATATGAGGGTACAAATGATTAGGGTATAGTGTTTGCATTTCTTAGGTAAAGTCCCTGTTGTAGTTGTGTCCCACACCCAGAAGGTGTGACATGATACACATACATTGTGCCCACTGGGTGGGAGCACACGGATTCCCCTCCCTCTTATCCTGCCCGCTGCCCCCAACTTGAGTTTTTCTCTTGTGTGGGGGTGTATTAGATTATAGTAGCCACATCTTCAGGAAGTAGCCAGTCATTGGAACTCTTGACATCCTCAGTAAAAGTGAAAAGCATGAATTACTCTAACAACTAACTCTACTACCAACTCCTGGGCCGTGGACTAGTACCAGGCTAATGTGTGGCTTGTTAGGAACCAGGCCATACAGGATGTGAGGTCATACTACTTTTTACAAAGGTGATGGAACAAAACCATAGGATTTTGGTGAACACACCTGCATTTAATTTCTCACATTAAAAAATTATATTTCCTTATCTAAAATTCCTGTTTGAAAAAGTTTTATCATTGTCCCAAATCTCTCATCAAGTTACAGTTGTATTTCCTGAATGGTAATCATGTGTGTTCAGAGAATCACTGGAATAAAAATAATTACTGACGACCTATGTTCTAGTTACTGAGTGGGTTTCTTTTTTTGGTGGGGGTGAGATTCTTTAAACAACACAGATTGTTCATTTTTAATGACATAACTAATATAGAATAATGAAGGAAAATTTGTAAAACACCAAAAAACACACACTAAAAAATTTTAATTGTACCAAAGATACCATTCTTATTAACATTTTTGTATATTTCCTTCCACTATATCACTAAGCAGCTAAGCTATTCACAATGATTTGTTTACTTAATACAGCCATGATGAACTATTTGTTCTATAAAATTGTGTTTGAAAATTACATAAGATTTCATTCATTTCCAAATTATACAACAACTTTGAATTAATTGTTATTGTTTTATATTTGTTTACATGTATTTTACATAATAAAATTGCTGCTTTATTATTTCTATAGATGTCATTTTGAACCCATTTCTGATCTGAAAAAATGCTTAACAAATATGTTTAATGGCATATAATGTTTCAGTTTCTAAGTTAGAGATTTCACGGGATTCTGCAAAATTTCCTTGAGCTAGAACCCACAAGGAAGAAGCACAAAAGACAAAAAGTATCATCAAGATGATTAAAAATTTCATTCTAGTCATAGTCGACGTCAATGGGTTTAAATTTATGTATTCTTGCAATTTATTGAGGGCACAGTTAACACTTTTAAAGATTCTCTAACAGCTTGAGCGTTTTTTAGGCCTTTTTTAGAAATATTATATCTCATTTAGTTCCGAGTTCCGGTAACTCATTACATAGATACTGGTATCTCTACTTTGCAAATGAGGAGCCCACAGTCCAGAAAACCTTCAGTCATTTGTTTCTCTGGCAACCTCTGACTGGTGTACGGCTGACCTGAGCTTTCTCTCTGACAATAAATGTAACTGGTACTCCTAATTTCTGGCTCTCATTGATCAGTGCTGAACCACAGACTAAGCAAAATGATAAATCCACGTAAAGCCATCCTGGTAATGACACAATAATTAGAGCAATCTTATTAAAACACGTCAGACCATGTCACTCCTCTGCACAGACTCTCCCAAGGCTCTACCTTCTTATACCCAGCAAGAGCCTTTGCAAACAAAGCCCAACACAATCTTTGCTCCCCCCTCGTCCCTCACCTTTCCGACCTTGCGCCTATCTCACTGAGTTGGCCTCTGAGTCAGCTGCAGCCACACCTGCCTACTGGGGGTTCTTCCAACAGGCCACGCCCACTCTGGCCTTTCTATTTGCTGTTCCTCCTGCTGGCCTGGCCTCCCTCTAGACATCTGCATAGATAACTCACCCAACTCCTTCTAATCTTTACCAAAAAGATTAGAAGATCCCATTCTCGATGATCTGGTCTCCTGATTTTCAACTGCAACCCCCTTGTGCCCCAATACCCTCTATTCCTCCTTCCTCTGATGCCTTTTCTCTGGCATCTCCACTGAACCATCTGCGGGTGTTGCTGGATGCAGGGTCAAGGGCTGACAGCATCTTTCCTATTTGCTGGATCTGACTGGGATGCTCCATGGGGACAGAGATGAGCGGTTTACTCCCTGCTGCACCCAAAGTTCACAGAAATCCTGCCTGCAGTAGGCACATGACCAATATTCGCTGAATGAATAAATGAAAGAATGAAATGTCTTTCTGTGCTTGGCTTATCTCACTTTTATTTGGAAGCTAAATACTAAAACCAATTGATCTCATGGAAACGGAGAGAGAATGACAGTGAACAGAGTCTGGGAAAGGTAGTGGGGAGAGAGGATTTAGTGGGGACGATCAATGGCTACAAAAAGATAGATAAACAACACTTAATAGCATAATAAAGTGACTATGATCAGCAATAAGTTAGAGTATGCTATACTTTAACTAAAAGAGTAGAATTGGAATGTTCCTCACACGAAGAAATGCTAAATGCCTAAGGTGATGGCTACCCTAATTGCCTGGATTTGATTAATTCAAATTGTATGCTGGTATCAAAGCATCACAGGTAGCCTACAAAGATATACAACTATTATGTATGCATAATAATTTAAATTTTTTTGGATTTTTATTAAATCATAGCTGTGTACATTAATGCAATCATGGGGTACAGTGTGGTGTTTTCATATACAATTTGAAATACTTTCAGCAAACTGGTTAACTTAGCCTTCATGTCATTTTCTTAGTTATTGTGTTAAGACGTTTATATTCTACTTTTAGAAAGATTCAAGAATGAATGGAATAGGAAAGAACCAAAGAATTATAGAAATTATGCAATCATATAGAAAGTCACCCCTAAAAGCTCTACAGTCCCTACCTCCCTTTCTCTCTTCCGTTCTTCCTCTCTCTATGGGGTTGCCAGTCTTGAACTGCTCCTTCTCTCTGTGTAGTCCTGTAAAAAGAGCAGGCTTGCTCGTAGTTTCCCAAGAGTGCCAATGCACGAGATGTCAGGGGTACAGTCAGGGCCACAAAGCCAGCAGCAGAACCAATGACCGAAGCCAAATTCCAGTATTTGATACACTGAACCAAACTATTTCTTGACATGAGAGTCACACAAGATTGATTGATTGATTGATTATTTATATTAAAAGTACCTTGAAGGGTCCCTCTCACCTTCCCTTATTTTTTTCTTTAGATTACAAAGTATCAAGAAACACAGATCTTTTTACATTGGTATTCCATAGTCTACATAACGAATAAAATAGATCTGGTGGGAGCTTTCATCTTTGATTTCAGCTAATTGCATTTTTCTCATGCCAACCACAACTATGAGAAATTAACACTCAACACATTAATCGCAATGCAGCAAACGAAGCTCCTTTTGAATCTGAGAGTTCCATATGAGAAGTCCCTGAAAATACACCAATATGTCTCATCAAACAGGTAGAACCTTCAGCAAGACTGAAACAACTGTCCTTGCCACCGTGATATTCAGGTTGATTTTGTTGGGTCTTTTCAACTAAAGCTATAGGGTTAAGGTGAAACCACCTGGATGCGATCATACCAGTTGGCCCTCTAAGTGGTTGAGTTTGACATATTTGACCAATTCAGATGTAATCATTTTCTGTGGTCTACTGAAATGAGAAGAAATTAGAATTTTCCACTTACTGTTTACAGTGCCATCTGGTAAGTCACTACTAACTTAGTGTAGTTGTTAACAACACTCAGACCTTCAGAGTTAACAAGGATCCTTAGAAACCCTCTAACTCAACCATAGATTTGGAAATGGAATGGACCATTTCATGTGGAAGTAGGTCCCTCACCACTGCAGAGATTCAATTCAAGATTGTAAAATCATCTGTTAGTATATAATTTAGGCAACAAAGAGGGGGTTGATCGAGATAAATGATTGCCAAGTTCTTTTTTTTTTTCACAGTTTTTGGCTGGGGCTGAATTTGAACCCGCCACCTCAGGCATATGGGACCAGAGCCCTACTCCTTTGAGCCACAGGTGCCGCCGCCAAATTCTTTGGACTCAGAGCCTATGAAACTGTCTAGGAGAAGCATCTGTTGTCAACTGTCTCCTATTTTCCATAAGAAAGAGGAAATTTTCTTCTATCTAGAGCTGTAACTTCAGGATCCTGGACCTGTTCTGGGATAGTTGCAATGCAGGCTGGATGCTGGTTGAACATCCTGCATGGACCACACAATTTACTACCCTCCTCCTGACCAAAAAAAAAGGTAGTAAACGAATAATAGGATTAGAAACCCACAAGGCAAAGAAAATAAAAGGAAACTTACCACTGCATAAGAATTTTAATAATCTTTTGGAAGATAACGTGAAAAGCGGCTGAGTGATAGCTTATTAACTATTAACAGAATCCGAGGACATCTGGATTTGGGGATCAGCAGATACACGTAGAGACACGGCCCAAGCAAGTCTGCCTAAAGATACCTGAGAAAGGCTCAGAATCAAAGGCAGTGCTTCTCCCAGGCGGCATGGAGCATGTCACAGGGAAAAAACAAGAGAATGGGCCCAAGTCTGCGTAGGATGTAATCAGATGCCCTGGTTCCTGTCTTTTAGTGCCCAGCTAGGTGGTTTGTATTGTCACCTTCCCCACAGGACACTGGGCTTGGGGCTTTTACCTCTAAAGAAAGCGAGTCAGAGCAGCATCAGACCTCACACAACAGGCCCAGCAAGTGCAAAGGACGGCAAGGAGGGGAGGTGACGGGATGGAAACAGACTTTACTGGGAATCTGCATGGTGAGGGGAGACAGCCAGCTCCTGGTTATAGAGTGCCTGAATTGAAGGGGTCTCGAGAAATACTGCAGATACTGACCCTGGAAATGCCTCTTATCAAAAAGACGCCTACTGACCACCTGGGGTTAAGCCCCAGACTTGGGGAAGTCCTTATATCCACAGAGTGTCCAATATGCTTCTCCATGTCTTGTTCTCAACTGTAAATAGACAGCAAAGATTGCCAATGAATTGAGAGAGGCCTCTATAAAAGGGAGAGACCAAACAAAGAAGGGGAAAAAGCAACTGATAGAAAATGAAGACGACAGAAAGGGCAGACAAAACATCAACAACAAACCCTCAGAGTTAGAGGACAGGGCCTCACGCAGGAACAGTGCGTTATGTGAACACTGACAGCCCAACGGAAACATTCTTCAAAATTAAATACCTGAAGTAAAAATATCAAGGGAAGCTATGAAATATAAAGGTGAGATGGCTTCGAAGAATTTAATCCAAGAAGACATGTTAGAAAGACAGGCGAGAAAAGATTTGTGCATGATACCCAAAGTCAAACTCATGGGAATCCCAGAAAGTAAAAATAATAGAAAATCATATGGAGGAAATTATTTTCAAAAAAATAAGACAAGAAAATTCCCTAATGGGCCCACTACACGCTTACAGCAACAAGAGAATAAAAACATTATTAAATTTCAGGACGTTTGGGATAAAAGAACATCCAAAGTTTTCAAAGATCAAAACAAGTACAAAGGATTAGGCATAAGGAGGGTGACCGGCTGGGGCAGGGCAAAGATGGCGTCTGCAGTGGGGGGAGGCAGTTGGAGGCCACCTCTGTAATGGGAGGTGGGCACATTCCACGGGTTACCAGTCAGGTTAGGGTCTTTTGGCAGAACTTCTGGGGGGTGGGATAGCCAGATCCCTTGTGTCTTTAAGTCAGGAGGGGAGGAGGAAGAAGGGAAAAGGTTTGGGTATGCCCCCTTTAGGCTCCCGTAACAATAGACATTTTTTGACAAGCAAGGTCTAAAAGTTTATGTCTTCTGTACGCGTATTTGGAAGTTACTAGAGAATGTGCTAGTGGGGGAATAAAACAAGGAAGAGGAGGGCATGAGATGTGGAAACAGGATGATGGTGAAACACAGTCTCAACATGATAAATAGGGAAATTAACAGGGCCGCAGCTTTGCAGAGCACGTAAGAGGCATCTAGTGAAAATTAGAGTGGGAGCTGGAGGGAGATGCGGGGAAAGACGTGGTCGTGAAAAATGAAGGAGAAGTAGAAATTGGGGCAAATAGGAAAATATCAGTAGGTTTATAGAAAACCAGACAAAAAGCTGAAGCAATCAGTAATTCCAGAAAATAATGAAGGATTGTTCAATGTTAAGCGCAGTGGTCCTAGTCCACGTGGTTGGGCATACACAATATTTTTCAATCCTTACAATGTGAATACTAATAAAGTTGGGAGACAATGTTGAAATGATAAAAGGAAGCTGGGTTTTTGTAAGAATTAAATAAGATGTATATATACACACACACATATACACATCTAATCTTTCAGAAACATAGTGAATAAATGACCATTTTCCTTCTTTATTTCCAAATTCTCTCTTTAGAAAAGCCACATGACTCAGGGGAAATAAGAGGCTTGAATAAGGAAGCCCTGTCATTCACTAATTTCAACTTGCTTAACTAACTAGAGCATTGGTCTAATACTAACCTCAGAAAATCTATGTAAACGTCAAATGACATAATGTGTACAGTCTCAGAGAGAACAGATAGATGCACAATAAATGTTTCTTATCCCTTAACTTTACCCAAATTTCTTGATTTTAGAGAAAGATCCATTACAAGAACGTGACATTTTCAGGCAATTGCTGTGTTAACTATCGCCCTAAGGATAGCTGAGTTATCCTGATTAGAAAACAATGTCCTTCACCAAACACAGGATGATGGGGCAAAGCTACTGCCAAAAAGCATCAGTCTGAGCATTGTTCATTCTGCCAAAACACTGCCCAAATCCTCATGGAATATTTGGCAGGGGAATATTCATTCATCCCCAGGAGAATCCAGATGGGGTGTGTAGGGGTGTGCGTGCACATACTCCTTCAACCATCTAGACGTGCAGAGGAAATGGCCCCAGAAACGACAGGTGAGGATATTTTCCTGGGATTTGGCCAAGCATTAGAACAAACATTTGCAACTTTCTGCTCAAATGTCAGAGGGCTCTGCCCGTCCAATTTAGGAAAGCATCAAATATTAGGAAAGAAGCTCTATGTCTTGGTTCTGGGCCAGCCCCCACTCTGCCGTTTGTTCAGCTGAAATGACTGGTCCAAAGTTAGACAAAAAGCCAACAGTCTCTGTATCCCAGATGTTTATGGCTGCATGACTTTTTATACTTCTGAAAAGTTAAAAGGGAAAGGAACCTCACAGGTGTTGTGATACAAGTCCTCACTTTCTGGGGAAAGAAGCCAAGTCCTCAAAGGTAATAAACCTTGCCCAAGGCATAGAATCCACCAGGCACTTGATGCCCAGGCTGGCTCTGCAGGTCTAATAGTGGCTGAGTCAGCCTTTAATGGAGAGAGGGAAGCACTGACCCCAAAGCAGCCTCCCTGGGGTGAGGACGAACAGGAGGCTGAGAGCAGATCACCTTGTCCATGCCAGTGAACAAGAAAATCTGTGGAAGGCTGTAATGTTTTTTTTTCCTTTCCTCTGAGAAAGAATGTTCACCTCATATGCCTAGTGAAAAACCGGCTTCAGAATCTAGCAATCTCATTCTACAAAACTCAAGGGAGTAAGCATAGGAAAAAAGATGAAATAAAATAATATTATGCTAAAAAATAAGAAGCCTACGAATATGCCTCTGGTTCACAGACTTTGAGTCTGTTTCTTTTCTTTCTTTTTATTTTTCTTGAGATAGAGTCTCACTATGTTGCCCTGGATAGAGAGCTGTGGCATCACAGCTCATAGCAACCTCAAACTCCAGAGCTTAAGTGATTCTCTTGCCTCAGCCTCCCAGGTAGCTGGGACAGGCGCCTGCCACAATGCCCAGCTGTTTTTTGGTTTCAGGTGACATTGATGTTTAGCTGGCCCGGTTCATGTTCAAACCCATCACCCTGGATATATGTGACTGGCCCTGTAACCACTGATGCCCCTGAGTCTATTTATTGAGACACACTGCTTAATATCCTTGGCATTATTTGAATATCTTTGAAAAAGCCATCATTCTATAATGGAATGAAAGATGAAGACTCTTCTTGGAATTTTAAACTATTTTCTTGTTGGTATTCATCATTTGGAAACTAATGAAACCTCCTTCCCTCTCCATGCCCAGGGCTGTGCAGGACAAACACCTGCTTTTGCTAACCCCCCGGCCGATTCAGAGACTGGACGCATCATATGAATTGGGTTATCTTGCATTCTCATCTTTGTTTAGTGTTCTATTTACATCAGTTACTGTATATTTAAACCAGGGGTCCTCAAACTTTTCAAACAGGGGGCCAGTTCACTGTCCCTCAGACTATTGGAGGGCCGGACTGTGGGCCCCAGGATGAGTCGGCTGCTAAGCAGGACAGGCAGCGGCTGGATAAATGTCCTCGGTCGGCTGCATGTGGCCCGCAGGTGGTAGTGTGAGGGCACCTGCTAAGAATAGACAAGGGAAGTTGTCCTTCCTCAGAAAGGCTCCCCACCAGCCTGGAGAGCACCGCCTCCCTCACCCTCTCCACCTCCACGTTTGCACGATGGCCCTACCTCCTTCCACGACTGCTTTGGGACCGGGAGCTCCTCACACAGGGATCTCCTCTCAGTCATCATGACCGCTCAGAGCACAGCCAGTGTGAGACACACAACAGGCACCCCCAGATTTGTTTAATGAACTGAAAGTATGTATATCGTCCAACTACTTTCCAACACACACAATCACACAGACTTGAAACACCCACTCACACACTCATACACACACACTCTCACACACATGCACACACTTCACACATACACACACACACTTCACACACATTCATACTCACACATGCACACACTCTCACACACAAACACACAGACTTCACACACATACTCACACACACACTCATACACACAAATACACTGTCTCACACATACTCACACACTCACATACATGCTCACACATACATACACTCATGCACTCACACACACATATACACTCACTCTCTCACACATACACACTCACACATACACTCACTCTCACACTCACACACTCTCACACACACTCACTCATTCTCATACACTTACACTCACACACTCACTCTCACATACATACACTCATGCACACACTCACACACACATATTCACTCATACATGCACACTCACTCATTGTTTTTACTGTATACTCTTTGTACAGGCACTAACACGAAAATTCTCATCTGGCATTACCAGAGAATAAGGACTTCATATCACTAAATTCTTCAAGAATCCTCTAATCCACTTCTTAACTGCCAATATTAACATCAAACCAACTGCTTTGCGTAGAACATCTTTTGCAAACATATTACACAATTCTCTAACTCGTGAAAGCTAGTATTCAATGCCTGTCCTAGGATTTCAAGGTCATAATTGTAACTATCAGAGACTGCATGCTGCCAGGGGCTACTTTCAAGGACTATTGTGGTTCTGAAGGTTATTTGTGGCTGCACTTAATGGCCTGCTATTGTTATGCTTTTTTCTTCTTTCATTTCCTTTTAATAGATTTTCTGCTTCTTATTGTGTACCGTTGGCTTCTAATGTGAATTGGTAAACCAAACAGGTCAATATATTAGAATTACGTCAGGGACAAACAGGCTTTGACTACGTGCCAGAACCCACGAGCTTTGGTGTTGACCTATTTCAGGAGCTCAGGGGCTTGGGAGGCCTGCCTCTTGCTTTCTTACCAGAAAATCCTCGTACCCAGAGAAATAATCTCTCCAGTCTGAAGTGTGACTGGAAACACTGTTGATAACAGGAGTGATGATGGTAAAATGTCACTGAAGCAGTATTAGATAGCATTAAATAATTTATACATAGATAAATCTGTCCTTCTAGTTCTTTCCCAGAAATGAGCTATGTTCACTGTCAGTGACCTTATCAGAACATTTGGAAATGTTTTTTCTTAAGTAAACATCTGTTTATGGGTGTTCTTTCTTCTGGAGAGTAATTCCCACACTTGCAACATCATCTATGGGGTATTACATCTGTATTCAAGGAAGTATAGATACAAGATAAACCACAAAGGAGTCGACTATTTTAAACATCTTTCCCAAATCAGAATGTTTTGGAGCCGAATTTTCCATTGGTGTGACCTGTTGTTTTTACATTTGGGGGGCAAACCCTACAGGCCCCACCTGCATTTACTCCAAATATTAAACAATGCAATGGAAAGCACTCCGTGGGGGTGGCAGTTTTGAACGCCACGGCACTAGGAAAAGTAAAGTTATAGCCGCACTGTTACCGCACGGTGCCTATGGGGCTGAATTTACTGTGCCGGTGTTTGGGGATCACCTTGACTGGTCTCGTCACTGTCCATGGAGTAGGGCGGGATTGGCTGGGACACCAGGGGTTTCTGCTGACAGAGACAGAGGTGAGAGCAGGATTATCACAGAACCACATGCTCTTCTTGCTATTATTTCAGCATGAAAATGTTAAAACCCTGCGGGTTTTCCAGACACAGGTAAAATGTAAACTCCTAAATTTGAAGAAGGCCCTTTCTGCGTGCATTTTCTCTGCTTTTCAGAGGATGCATGAAACTTTCTTTAGTGTCAGCACCTGATGCAGAGGACGCCGCGGTGGGATGGGGTTACTGCTGAATTGGGGGAAGCAGAGCTGATGGAGATTTCACATCAGAAACTCTCATCACAGAGCTTTAAACCAGCAAGGGGCTTGGGTTCTGTTTCAGAAGGAAACAGAGGCTGGAAGATGAGAAGGGACTGGCGGCCACATGAACCCCAAAGAGGTGAATCCCCAAGTACGCGGACCTCCTAGGGCTGTCACAACCGAGCACTGGGAATGGGGGCCTTAAAACAACAGAAACCTTTGTCCCGGAGGCTGGAATTCCAAGATGAGGTGTGTAGAGGACCCACTTCCATCTGGTGGTTCCTGGGCTTGTAGCAACATAACTCCAATCTTCACATGGCATTCTTTCTGCATGTGTGTCTGTCTCTCAGACTAAATTTCTCCTTTTTATAAAAAAGCTATTCCTATTGGATTAGGTCCCAGCCAGGCATCCCCATCTCCACTTGATCACCTTTATCAAGACGCTGTCGCCAAATGAGGTCACTTTCTGAGTCCCCGGGGGCCCGAATTCCAACTTATCTTTTGGGGAGAACACAATTCAAGCTGTCACACTGAGCCTCCACCAAACCTGGGGTTGGGTCTCCATCCCATGCTGCTTCTGATGTTTTAATGTACTTTCTTGCACATGAGCCCCGGGTTGCATCCTGCAGTCCAATGTAAATGATTTGGGCACTATTTCTTTAGCATCCGCACTCCATTAGTGTAGATAATTAAAAGTTGATCGTAGCAGGTGTGATTTTTCATTTCTAAAAGCCCACATTAAGATGGAATAGCCATTTTCCTAGAAGGAATGGGGATAATCCATCACTCTGACACCGGGGGGAATTCCACAGACACACACCCACGCGGAAAAGGTAGAGGAGAGACGCACGACATCAACGTGATTCATTCTCCTCATCAGCACGGTCACCGCCGCCATGTTCCCTTCATTTGTTATTTAACACCCGCAAATAGAGGGTCGAACCCCGGCTGTGCCATCCTGAAATGGAACCGCGAATGAGTCGGGCCTATCTTCCCAGGAGCAAGGCAAATAACAACGATGTCAATATTAACATTCTTCCATGCATGATTCGGCAAATACTCAAAATATTTATTTACACACGTGACCGGGCACTGATTTGGCTGTCAGGAAATATCGAGGAATAAAGCAGACAGTAATCTCCGCCTGTGGAGCTTACGGTCTTGTTAATAAATGAGAAGGCGTGTTGGAAGGTGTTAAAATGGAGCAGGGCGGGTGTGTTGCGTTGAACGCCCCATGTGTGTGCGAGGGGTGCGTGTGTGGGCAGGTGACGGCAGGTCAGCGTGCGGCACAGACCGGTGACATTTGAAGAAGGCTTGAAGGAGTGGGAAGGTGAGCCCAGGGGGACTCGGGGCAGAATGTACATATCACACCCAAGAGCCGACACAGAGGACCTGAAGCAGGTCCAGATCCTGTATGTTCCAGAAACAGCAAGGGGGTCAGTCTGGCTACCCACACCCTGTTGGCTGAAGACCTGATTGTGTCGTGTTCCCAAACCAGGTCTGATAAACTTTGACACCGTGAGCCCCTGGAAGCTTTCTGCCTCCCATCCTATGAGTCTCTCTAGACCAGTGGTTCTCACCTTCCTAATGCCCCAACGCGTTTTCATTGTTGAAAAGGGGTCACCACCCACAGGTTGGGAACCGCTGCTCTAGACTTTTCCTGGTGGCTGACCAGCAGCACTGAAATGGGCAGAAAAGTGCTAGAGAAAAGGTAATGCTTTCCTATAAGGTCACACAATCTCCCCTCTGTCCTCCCATCCCTATAACCCACCCAGCTACATACATGTATTCATTGTATTTTTTTTTAAATGCTTTATATTTTAACCTGGTTGATCTAAACAGGTCGATTACAAATTCGAAACCTGTACTCTTCTGGGAACACGAAGCAAATCCATGTCTTATATGCCTATGATGATGTTTCATAATGCACCATTCTCAGCGACATAAGACATTATTTATTTACAGCTGAGAAACCCACTGCAGGGAGACAATTCTTTCTGATCGCTCATGTTTCTGCACGTCTTGTGCACAGAAGATCTCGTAACTCTGTTCCAGGCTGTTGCGTCAAGACTATTTGTACAGTCAACATCCATTGGAAGATACAGAACATGTCACCATGTGGAAGAAAGAGTTTTTTTTTTAACTGTACAGTATACAACAATAAAGTATTTCTCTGTAGCAAAGATCAGCGTAAGCTTTCTGCTCCTTATAATATTTTTGGACTTGGCTAAACTCAGCTCTCTCTACTATAT
The DNA here is from genome assembly GCA_963574575.1 of Galagoides demidoff. Classification (NCBI taxonomy): domain Eukaryota; kingdom Metazoa; phylum Chordata; class Mammalia; order Primates; family Galagidae; genus Galagoides; species Galagoides demidoff. The sequence continues at coordinate 7,312 of CAUYQV010052820.1, read as the reverse complement.
AGGCAGGGGTTGTCCAGTTTTCTTTCCTTTAACCCAGGGGAAGTCAGATCTAGGGAATCGGCATAAATGCTGAACACTCTGTGACCACTATTAGTATAGACACGTTCTATCCTTCATCTCGGATCCCGGGGTCTTGTGCCCTCTGCCAGCACTCACGGAACAGACTTGTTAGGATGCAAGCAGGGTAAGATCCCAGTTCTTATACTCACTAATAGAGGACTCTTAGGAAACCAGCAATAATTAATGCTCGTACCCGTTTCAAGAGACACACCAACCCAATAGCTGTTTTGGTTATGAAATCATACAGAGTCTGGAAATCTGGTTGTTCATAAGGGCACTTAATGAAAATAGAGTTAAAAGCCCTATGTGTCCACTGTTCTCAGCCTGGCACGGCTACTTGTAGTGGTGAAACGGAGAAGATGAACTGGGACATCACAGCTGCTTCTGCTATTTGCTCAAGCAGTACTGGATTTGTATTTTGGTACAGAACAGAGGGAGTGAACCAGAAGTGTCATAAAGCTCAAATTAATAGGATAATTTGGCCACGGAGGCTGTCGAGATCATCTTGACGTCTGTCGGGCAGTTAGAAATAACTTTCTCCTTTGTTAAAAGAGTTTTAAAAGGGAATATCTATAGAGGAGAGTTCTCTTTCTTAAAGGGCAAATTGTTACTATATAATAAGACATTTTGATAAAAGTATGCAGGCTCATTCCCAGTGCTTTTTGTTAGGAAGGGCACATACTGATATAGTCGACCGACACTTCATTTTTCCTAAAAAATATGGACAAATATCTAATCAAATAAATTAGTGTGCCCCCATCAGTGGATTTACTTGGTCACTTTGGAGCAGTGGAGTGGGATGTGCAAGGACAAAGGGGTATGAGAAACGGTTTGTCATTCATTCAAACACACGAGCATTCAAGATGCGTCCTTGTACACGATGATCTACTAGATTCTTCCAAAACCACCAGGAGTCTGACGGTGCTCCAGCATGAACAGCAACCCTAGGGACTGCAGATGACTCCACGGCCCACAGAGGAGCACAGTGTCCAGTAATGCCTGTCATCAGCACGGCCAGTTGGTGGGAACCACAGTGACACGGAGCCGGTCACTAAGAGGACCACCAGATTGTGCAGGCAGAAAGGAATCAAAACAAAATGAGTATGTTTAAGCGGCCTCAACGTGACAGGCCTGATCCCAGGCATTTCACATGTGCCTCCTTATTTAAATCTGAACAACCTGGTAAGGTAAGGATGATTACATACGAGCTACACATGAGGAAAGCAAGGCTGAGAAAATCCACCAGGGGCACATTCCTAGTTAGATGCAAAGCCAGAACTTTGCTCTATCAGGCTCTAAATACTCTATCAATTTTTAATTACCGATTATATTAGTCTTCTATTGCTACCGTTAAATTATCACAAACTTACAGACTCCAGACAAGCAAGCTGATTATCTCCCATTTCTGCAGGGCAGAAATCTGAGTGGGTCTCACTGAGCTAATCTCAAGGTGTCAGGTGGGCTGTTTACATCTGAACGCTCCATTCCCTTGACCTTTGCAGCTGGACACAGCGAGGTAGCCCCGAGGAAGAAGCCGCTGAAGGCCCCTTTCATTTCCAGTGACAATGACCTCTCTCCAACTGTCCTTCTTCAGCTGTGTCTCTGACTGTCCTTCTGCCTCCTTCCTCCACTTTTAAAGACCCCTTTGAATACACTGAGCACATGTGCGTGAAGCAGCGTGATCTTCCCACCCGCTGTTCGGCACTTTCATCCCAGCCGCAGTCTTCACTCCCCTCTTCCATGTGTATTCTCGTGGGTCCAGGAGATGGACATGGGCGTGGACATTTCTGCCAAAAGTGTGTATTGTACATATTTTGCCTGCTACACCAGCCAAAATAATGTAAATGTCAAAACCCATAATCCCAAAGTAAAGGCATCAGAAGAAGACTGTTAACTCGTAGCTAAAATGTTCCAATCATTTCTGGCTCTCGCCTGAGAGCCTGGGCTTTGAGACACCAATTACGATCATGTGTGACTTCTTAAAACTAGTGAAGACCTGTCTCTGCCTGGGCATCATCTCGAGAGAAGGAAGAGGTGGTAGTGAGCCATACTGCTCCGAGGGCAGGCGCTAAGTGGGTGCCATTGTCTTGAGATTCAAAAACAAGAATAAAAGTGGCTAATGCCAGTCTTCTTATGATCAACACATACTGGCAATTCTAAGCCCTGTCAATAGATAAAATTTTCTTTTTTCGTGGCTGGGCTACTTTGAACCTCCCTCTCCTCCCCAGAAAACTCATCCCTTTCTTTCCTGGTTGGGAGGTCTCTGTTGTTCCACACCAACTTTGGCCCAAGTGCAGCCCACAGCCTTTTGAACCAAGATGAATGCCTCCAAAGTCACAGCTGTGTCTCGCCGTGCAGGAAGCAAACCTCAAGGGTAGGGTGACCAGACGTCCCGCCAAAAGCAGGACAGTCCTGCTTTTCAGTAATTTGCCCCGCGTCCCCCAGCATTTTAAAAAAGTCCCGATTTTTGGAAAGAATACACGAACAGGTGGGAGAACAAGAAGGGAATATATGGTTTTCAACTGCCACGTGGCTATTTCGCCAGAATATGAGTTTTATATTATTTTTGTTAATTTTATAATGTTAAACTGTGATAATAACAAATAATTGCTGAGAAGAGATTATCAAGAACTGCTTATCAAAGTTTGCATTGTTGTCAGGCCCTGCCCTGCCCCATCCCCGGCCCCCCCCCCCCGCCATGTTGTCCCACCTTACCAATGTTAAAATCGGGCCCAAAGCCAACCTCAACTACAACCCTACTCAAGGGAGACTTACGGAGGGTGACGCCCCGACTCCAGGAATCACCTTTTGTCATTTGTCCTTGAGTTAGAGTTCTCTATAACTCTTCTATTAGCAAAATATGGGCTAACAAAGTTAAAAATGTTATTTAGATAAATAATTCAACATAAAGTGTCATAAGGAAAGAGCTCTCTTGTTTCTGGGGTTCCTGGCAATATTTAACATACCATGAAGTCTGACCTCGAAGGGCTGTGTCACAGAAATCACAAACGAATTGGTAGGCAGGCAGATCCCTGCTCACTAATGCATGCACCTTTAACCTGGTCAGGATTAATGAAAGCAAAATAAAGATGTTAAGAGCATGATGGTTTTCACTATGGAAGTGACTCATTGAATAGTCAACCTGTTCAGACACCTTTGCCAGTCGAATGAACACACTGGGCTTCACTGAACAATTACAGCCACAGACGTCCTGCTCACCAACTCAAACCCTGGGGCAGTTTGTGCACCAGCCACTCAGGGCGGCACAGCACAGGGGAGTCTAACATTCAGCTTTGCACCTGTGCGAGGTATAGACCAGGCCCAGAAGTAGCTTAAGGTCTGACTGTGGAGCCTGCCAGAGGGGCTGGGCTGGCAGAGGAAAGACGGTGAAAATCCCAGCGCTGAGGCTGAGATGACCGGAGCGGACTTCAGACTGTTTCCAGCACTGCCTGTCAAACTTCACCCTACACGTGAGTCTCCAGACCTGGGAAAATGCTCATCCTAATTCCGTTGTTTCTAGGTGGAGCTGGAGCTTCTCTCAAGCTCCCAGGCAGGACCCCACTGGGAATGGGGAGGGTCAGCATCACCCCATCTCCACTGCACTCCCACCAGCTGAGAAGAGGCTCAATTCCAACATGTTAAAATGTTTGACCCCACAGTGCTAACCATGTCCTTGTTCATCTTAAAACAGAAAAAAAAAAGTCAATTTCTCAAGTAAATTTTACAGAACAGCTAGGCAAGATGGCGCCAGAACTTAACATGGTAGCCGGAGTTTCACCCCTAAGAGCTTTTGGTAAAAGTGTGGCCGTGAACCATCTTGGGAAGAATCTTCTTTGGGTTCTTATGGAGTAACTTCTATAGGAACTAATCTCAACAAAGGGAGAATTTGCTCATGATAAGAAAGAATCACTTTGATGAGAAATTGAAAGTAGCTTACAATTAAACTCACTAACTTTTTTAGGACATATAGGAAGAGAGCTTTTGCCACTGAAGAAACTGTACCTCTAGAATCATAGTAGCCTTGGACATGAAAATCATTAGTTGTTCCCTGGTGGGTTTTCACTGGTGAGGGCAGGCTAAGCAGTCAAGGAGCACAAGGGTGTGACTCGGGAGGGATGAACAAAGGTTGAATGAATAGCCCACTGGCCCAAAGCCAACCTCAACTACAACTGTAGCTTTACTTTCTGTTATTCAGTGATGGTGGACAGAGCTTTTACACTGCACAGGTGAGAGTTTTTCCCACAGGTACAATAAGCATAATAATAACTCCCTCTTCTTTAGTTTGAATGCTGTGATCCGAGTGCCCACTTATGAGCAACTATCCTACTTTAAACTTACTCACAGGTTAGCTTTGGGTGGTCCTCTCGCAGCTATTGGGAGTCCAGTTTGAGACAGAGGATAAAGCAAAGAAGGCCTACTTATTATATTAAATAGCAAGATGGCTCTGGCATGATTAGATGGCCAAGCTCTCACCAAAGGAAGAAAGAATTCAGTGCTTAGAGTAATAGCAATACACCCTATTACCTATTTATAGAAATACATGCCTTTACTGCTGTCTGTGTTACGATTCATTGGCCGAGTGCCTCAACTGAGTGTGTGTGTGTGTGTCACACGTGTGTGTCCCGGAGGGCACGTGGAATAAGAACACAGAAGGATGAAACATTTTTTCCAGAGTAAATGGCAAATATACTATGGAAATTCAGTTATTCCTTCACACACAGAAGCCTCCAGAATGCTATCTGCAAGGTGAGAACAGAGGACCCCAGAGAAAGGGCCCTGTGAGGATTCAGGCCACTGAGTTTTAACTAAAATCAGCTTCTAATGACTCCCTAGGAAAGTATCCTTGGCAGCCTATATCCCTGGTGTCTTCACTTTATGCTAAAGTAATTCTCACCATCATTTGGAAAACTAAATACATGCATATACGTTAGGAAGGGCTTTTATATCTTTAAATTTTATCTTGACTTGGAATAAAGATCAGAAGACCGTATTGTGGACGGCACACGATGATGGAATAGTCCCAACCACTAAAGTAGAGAACAAGTACATTTCCTTCTTTTTTTTTTTTTTTGCAGTTTTTGGCCGGGGCTGGGTTTGAACCCACCACCTCCAGCATATAGGGCCGGCGCCCTACTCCTTTGAGCCACAGGTGCCGCCCACAAGTTTCCTTCCATTTCTTTTAAGGAAAACATCTTCAGTTCTAGCAGAAGCTTATTCAGTCACCGGAGGCTTTCCTTAGGTTTTCCACAAAGCTTAACATGCACGGAAAAGACAGGAGTTATCTCAGTTTAAATGTTATCACAGTGAAAATCGTGTTTATCAAAATCCCCCAAATGTTACAGGTTTAAAAAAACTCTTATCAACACAAGGCCAGTTTATACTATATGGTAAGCGCAAAAGCATTTGAGGCACCTACGCGTACTGGGTCTTGATTTTGTTTGGCCTCAGCAAAAACAAAACATCAGAATGTTAGGTTCTGAGATTGTATCTAAACGTACTTGCAGCAAGGTGGGAAATTGTCGTTATTTTCAATGAGTTATCAAAATAAACTCTTCTAGCAGATACCATATAAAGTACATGTGATATGTTATCTCTATACCACTATCTAAAATGATTAAGATAAACACAATGCAAATAAAAATATCTACCTATATATGCGTGTACTATGTAGATGTATTGAACATATAAATGGAGGATTCATATTTTTTTCAAGATCCCACCATATTCTAAAGTACACACCCTGGTTGTCTAAGAGAATCATTCCTTGACTAAGCTACCACAATAACACAAGCTTTAAAGAAAGTAACTGTGAATGGCCAGCGAGGAGAGGTGGGTGGAATTAGGTTGCTTCGTGTACCAGAAGCTTCATTTCCAAGTTCATCTTCTGAAATTAATGTATACCTTTTATATGAAAGCTATAACCTAATAACAGCCTAGGAATATGGGGAGGGAGAGGGAGGAAGGGGGGAGGGAGGGGAATTTGGAGGGATCACCTCTGAGGTTTACCTTACAAGGGTACAAGTGAAGCTTTCTAAGAGTAGAATATGAACATTTTAACACAATAACTAAGAAAATTGGCACGAAGGCTACGTCAACCAGTTTGAGGGAAGTGTTTCGGATGGTGTGTGAAAACCCCACACTGTACCCCAGAAGTACATTAGTACACTAATGTACATAGTTACCATTCAATAAAAAAGAAAAAAAAGAAAGAAAACCATTGTTTCATAAAAAATAAAATAAAAAAAATATTAAAGAGCTGCATACCGTATCTCAAGAGGCTAACGAGAGCTAGAAGAGTGTTTTCTTATCTTTTACCTGATTTATGGGTAATAAATTCCTCGCAGGGTGTGTGTGTTCCCATCCAAAACGTAAGTCTACTCAAGAACCCTAATTTGAGATTAATGAAGACCAAATTTATTAACCTGAAGACTATTAGCCGTTGGTACTTGGTTAATTATTTGATTTCTGTTTTGTGAGAATGTTCACTCGGGGACTTTAGGGATGTTAATGCCGGCGGGAGGCCCAGGAGACAGCGCTGAACACTGGCTTGTTGAGATTTATGCCCCGTTCGCTGGCTTGTCACTATCGATTTGACGTTGCTGCTTCATCTTTCTAATCCCCGCAGCATTTTGCCTTGGGCACAGCTGCAGGGTTTGAACAGAAAAAAAAAAATAATAAAAATTGGAATACATTCTCTGGTTAGAACCAAAAAAGAGAGGAAGAACAGAGGCAATGGAAGGAAGAAGAAAGTGTCTTGATGGAGGTTTGGGCAGCAGGGACGAGCCCTGTCCCACATTCAGGAAAGGTTGGAAATCTGGGATGCGGGACCCCCACATCCCCATTATCCCCACGTAGGTTTGGGATTAAGGACTCTCTCCAAAGGAAAGGACGTGATACCATCATTGCTCCACTGTCCCCAGCTGTGATGGAAACTTTACCGTCTATGGTCTCCCTGTGCTTTTTATTTATTTATTTTTTATTAAAGTTTATTTTTTATTAAATCAGAGCTGTGTACGTTAATGCATTTATGGGGTACAGTGTGCTGATTTGATATACAAGGTGGAAAGCTTCTATCAAACCTGTTAACATAGTTAACATAATATTTTGAATATTAGTTTAAATAATAGTTTAAATGATTTTCAAAATAGTTTTCTTATAATTATTTTCTTGATAGCTTCAAAATGTACCATTGCATTCTGCACATTAGATGAGGCCACACCAAAGACCTCCCTCCTCCCAGCCTCCCCCCCCC
>CAUYQV010052814.1:0-13221 GCA_963574575.1 Galagoides demidoff | reverse complement strand
TATATGGATGGAATTAGAAAATGTTCTTCTTAGCAAAGTATCTCAAGAATGGAAGAAAAATCATCCAATGTACACAGCCCTATTTTGAAACTAATTCATAGCTTTTATAGGAATGTCATAACCTAATTATAGCCTTAGAATATGGGAAGGGGGTGGGAGTCGGGAGGAGAGGAGGGTTGATGGGGGGAGGGAGGGTGATTGGTGGGGTCACCTCTATGGTTTATCTTACAAGGGTACAAGTCAATCTTTCTGAAAGCAGAGTATGAATGTCTTAACTCAATAACTAAGAAAATGACATGAAGGTTATGTTAACCAGTTTGATGAGAGTATTTCAAAATGTATATGAAAACAGCACACTATACCCCATGATTGCATGAATGTACACAGTTATGCTATAAGAAATTAAAAAAAGAAAATCTGATTCAAATATTTATATGGACATGCAAAGAGCCAAAAGTAAGAAGAACAATCTTGAAGATAAATATCTAAGTGTAAGTTAGAGAACTTACACTAGTATATCAGGAATTATTATAAAGCGACAGTAATTGAGATAGTGTAGTATCAGAGCAAGGATAGACAAAAAGAACGGATGAGAATATTCTAGAAACAGATAAATATCTAAACATTTGATTTAAGTAAAAAAAAAAAAGTACATATGTTGCAGAGCAATGAGGAGAGATGCTCCTTTCAAAAAAAGATACTTAGACAGTTACACACCCATGTAGAAAATGAATTTTTACACCTAACTTATAATGTACACAAAAATAAATGCTACACAGATCACTGATATAACTGTGAAAGGTAAATCAATATAACTGTGAAAGGTAAAATAATAATGGTTTTGGAAAAAAATTATCCCTTATCCATGACTTTGGGATAGGGGGAAATTTTCTTAAACAAGAAACAAAAAGATTTACTAAAAAACAAAATAATTATAAATTAGATTATATTAAATTAAGAACTTTCACTCATTGAATTATTCCATTAAGATATTAGAAAGGCAATCCAAAAAATAGGAGAAGATATTTGAAATACACATATTGAAGAAAAAGGAATCATACATATGCCAAAATCAGTAAAATAAAAGGCTCATCCAAAATAGGTCAAAGACTTGAACTGACTTTTTAAAAAAGGATATCTAAAATATAAAAAAGCATATAAAATGCTGTTAAATTTCATTAGTTGTGAGAAAATTAAAATTACAAGCACAATTTTCTATCAGTATACACTCCCTAGATTTGTATCTCAGCTTCCACATGTTAGCAACATTATGGTACAAACTACAGGTTGGGTTGTCAATTTGTACAATCACATTGGAAAATTGTTTGTTGGTATCTGCTAACCATTGAAGATATGTCTGTCTTAAGACCTTTAATTCAATTCCTGCTTTTATAATAAACAATGATCATTAAAAAAAGAAAATCTCAGAATGTCATTCAAATGGTCTCAAATATCATCACCAAAATGCAGAATCAACAGCAGAATGATAAATCAATGATGATATATTTCTATAAATACTTTACAGCAACAAGAGCAAAGCACAATACTGCTACCATAGTAACAAAGAGGAATCTCATGAGCGTAATTTTAAATGAAAAAAGAAAAACTGTTATTAGTCCATTTATTAAACAGATCAAAACAGGCAAAATAAATTTATGATGGTAAAGAAAGGACAGAAGTTAGTTTTGAAATGGAAGATGGTGGGGGATAGGTAGCTTCTGAAATGCTGCCAATATTCTCTTTCATGTCTGAGTGGTGGCTAAAACAATGTGTTCCCTTTATTAAAAAACATTGTTTCACACACCTATGATTCATATGCTGTTCAATTACTTGTTATGTGTCAAAATATGACTTTAAAAAAGAAAGAGTATTTTTCCCAAATACATAGAATAGTCCCAGATTCTAAAAATATTGCATATTATCATTCCATAAAAATACTTGCTCATCTGATAAGCAAAAAAGAAAAAGGGGGCATACCTCCTTTTTTGAGTTTTCACTTTTGTAAGTTCTGCATTACTAAAAATTTTTAAATTAATACTTTTTTAAATAGTGATATTGAATGTTTCTTCATGCCAAGTTTCCATTTATGATACTTTTCGAAACTCCTCATGTCTTTTCCCAATGTTTTCTCTATGGAATATACAGTTATTATTTTTATTACTATTATTGTTTTGTGAAAGTTCTCCATGCAGTAATAGCAGTGTGTATATAGTTAATTTCTGTGTGACCATGGGTAAGTTATTTACTATTTAAACCTTACCTTCCCCACAAGGAAAACTGGATAATAATAACATCAACAATCCTGAAAAGGTTTCTTTTTAAAGATTACATAAGTACCTAGGTAACCTGAACACTGCAACTTTTTTTTCCAATTTTCAAAGGTTCCTCTCACCTATTATATGTAAGAACTCTTGCTAAATTGGGTAGAAAAAAAAGACAATTTTTGCCGTTAAACCAGTGCTCTGGTCAGCTGTCTGTCAAAGTATTATGAATCTTCATTCCTCTCATTCCCACCATCACTTTATTCTGCTTACTTCATTTCCTCAACATCCCTCAAGATGTTCTTTCCATCCCTATAATCAATGGCTACATTCAGGCTTTTATCTTTCCTACCTACATATGGTTAACAGCTTCCTATCTCAGCCCTTAGCAAACTCTACCCTCTATAGCAATGCAAAAACATTAATAAATGGAATGAGAGAGAGAGATCTCATACAATATAGAAAGACTGTAGTGCACTAATTCACATGCCTATCTGAAAGGGATTCAAATGCCCTAAACTGAAAGGTACTTGAGGAATATATTATCTCTGGGAGTCCTGGGTTATTATTGTTACAAGAATGATTCATCTTGGCACCCGTAGCACAGTGGTTACAGCTCCAGCCACATACACCGAGGGTGACAGGTTCGAACCTGGCCTGGGCCAGCTAAACAACTGCAACAAAAAAATAGCCAGGCATTGTAGTGGGCACCTGTAGTCCCAGCTACTTAGGAGGCTGAGGCAAGAGAATCACTTAAGCCCAAGAGTTTGAGGTTGCTGTGAGCTGTGACGCAATAGTACTCTACTGAGGGCAACATAATGAGACTCTGTCTCAAAAAAGAATGATTCAGCTTTCATACTGCTTTTAAATAAGGGCTTTGGGTTAAGAGAAAAAAATCTATATTCCTTTGAAAGTGGCAGTAAAATAAAAAGTGTCAGTAGAAGGAACTTTGTAAATGGTCCTATTACTTCTTTGGATACGATGGAACTCATCACTTCTTTGGCTGCCAAAAGGCCCTATTTCACTATTTTAAAGGTTATGTACTTGAAGATTAGCTCATAGTATCAAATCACCAAGAGTCTTAAAAGGGAGATTAGATATGTGCATAAAGGGATGATTTAAGGTTCTATTCTCTTGGTATTCATGAAGAAGGAGAATCGGAGGCCAGATGCAGAGGAAAATGACTAGTCTCTGCTGTCCATCAGTCTGCAAATGCAGATCTGCTTCTTCACACATCAGAGGAGTTATGTGTATACATTACGCTTATAAAGTGTTTGGGTTCTTTTTCCTTAAAGTACTTATTCATCAATTACTTCTTTGTGAACATTTTCTTCTGTCAGTGACCAAGCCATACTTACATGAGTGAGTTGTCCCTTCAGTGTCTGAATTACTCAATAGCACTTTTTACATGGTTGGTTCCTAGAAGATAAGGGTTTAAATAGAGCCTTATGATCACCTGTGAGACAGAAATCCAGAATATATATGATTTTTTTTAACATGATAGCTTCTAAGGGATAGAGGTCCCTGTCCTCAGTTTTATCTACATTTTTCAGACATTCATTTGCAATAGACTTTAGTTTCTAATTTGCTGCATGATGGATAGTGACAGCTGCACATAAAGTGGCTCAGAAACCATGAGAGAGTGAGACAGCATCCATTAACTCCAGTTTGTGCACATTACTGTCATTACCCTTCTGCATTTCAGCATGAGCTGCAATCATAGCTTGTCAAAAAGTATGAAATATCCCCTATTTCTTTTAGTACTACTGGTTTCTTGTGATTCACTGTATCATTTTACTAAGTTGGTGACATCTGTGTCTCTGCTGCCCTAAAATCAGTAGCTATGATATTGCTCATTTTGGGGGGATTGAACATATTTGTGTAATGATTTGTAACTGTTTGTGTGTGTATGTCTGCATTCAGTCTGTACATGAGAACAGCCATCAGGAGGGAGATCTCCAAGAATTTGGAAGTAAGTACCAAAGTAAAAAAATCAACATGCAATGGATCAAAGCAGAAATATGCAAATTACTCACAAGGACAAAATGATTCCTAAGCTAGCAATATATGACAACATCCTGAGTAACAGTGGAGAGATACCTAAACACGAAGAAGCAATTAAATAGATTAAGAAGCATTAGAAAAAACAGCAAATATAGAGAACCAAATATTGTTAGTGTCCTTGCAGCCCTTTCTAGGGCAAGTGGGTGCCCTAAAGAAAGAATGATAAGATCAAGACTGTTTGGCATGAAACCTCAGACACAGAGACCATAATATTTGCTCCCCACCATACTAAGCAACCTTCTAATCAAATTGTTTTCTAAGGAATAAAGATGATGCTCTGAATTGAAGACACGAGTATCCCCAACACTGCACATAAATTGCATACATGCATGCACACACACATACACACACAACCCCACACAGAAAAAGACGGCCCACTAGCTTGTATACCAGTGTCCTCTGAATGCATGAGACTTTATTTGATGTGTACTTGGTGTTTATTTTTCTAGAGGTCAGATCAGTTTTGAGATATTGAAAACTCTGAGCACATAAGTATAGATATACCAAATGGCCACAGGGGTAACAGACATGAGAATACTATTAAAAGGGTAACCAAAGCAATGGCTTACAGATTTTACGATGGATAAGTAAGAGAGCAAAGATAGGAGAAGTTGCAAACTGAAGACAAGTTGGAAGGATGAGAGAGTTAGACAAGGTCTAAGTACAGGAAAGATGGGAGAAATTCAGTAAGCGTGAAGAAAGGACAGGAAATTGTGATCAGAATCTGGGAAACCTAATATTATGATGTAGAGGCAGCACAACAAATGCCAGTAATTGTAAAGTCCAGCATGTGGCTGTGGGAGGTCACTGAATATGAGCTCAAGATGTCTGAGTCATTCATCCATTCCAATACTTGACATCTAGGATGATGGTAGGAAAAGAGTTAGACAGAAGGAATAAGGATCAGGTGCCAACTTCTTCAAACACTCAAGGCCAAATATTCTACCCACACAACTACTGTTATGTCTTTATGTTTTGTTCATGCCCTTCCCATCTGATGGTATGCCACAACTGCTCCACGTGGCTCCACCACATCTGCGTGGAGAACACATAGATTCCCTAGAATATGGGTTCTTTTTTGGTGTGCACCCTCCCTACAATATTCATTCTTTACATGCAGTACATATAATTCAATGATTAACTGTGCAAAGGTTTACTGAATCAATAAAGGAAATATCATAATAATAGGAAAACTTTAGGAATATAATCCAGGTAACATATTAAGAATTTTCTGCTGGTGTTTAAAGAACCAGGGGTGAGATGCAATACAGAGATCAAGAAATAAGGGCATTTTTTTTTCTAATTTGAGGTAGTATATTTGGCAGATGAAGGGCACTGATGATCCAAATGAACACAATATTGGTGGAGCTGACAGGGAGGAATGAGAGCCCTCTGGACTGAAAAGTGAGTGGATATGAAACAAGTGAAGATAGTGATAACAACAGTTCATTCTCCAGGGAATTTAACTCAAAGAGAGATAGGGTAATAATGGGAGAAATGTTCCTGAGAATTTATAATTTCAGATGCATGCCAAATGGTGTTTTAAAATTTCACTTTTGGAATGTTTGTTGCTAGGATAAATACAGTTAATTTTTGTACATGGATCTTATTGATCCTGTCCCTCTACTATACTCACTTATTTGTTCCAGTGCTTTGAATAGATCCTGTAGGATTTATACACAGATAATCAAGTTTCCATAAAAATAATTTTAATTCCTTCTTTTCATTTTGTTTTCATTGCCTCATTGCCTAAGCTAGAATCTACCACACAGTGCAAATACAACTGGTGAAAGGAGACATTGCTTTGTTCTTTGTCCTGGAAGAGAAGCATTCAGTCTTCTTCCTTTAAGATGATAGCTATAGGCTTTTTCTAGAAGCCCTTTCTAAAGTTAAAGATGTTTCCTTCTCTTCTTGTTTTGATGAGTTTTTATCTGGAATGTGTTACAGATTTTGCTGAAAGATTTGCCCCATCTATGGAGAAAATCAGATGTTTGTTTGTTAGTCTCATGATATAGTAGTGATTATATTGATTGATGTTCAGCTAATGTTGCATTCCCCTTTTGGTCATGATGCAGTTTACCTTTAAAAGTTGTTTGATTTACTAAAATTCTGCTGAGAATTTGTGTTCATGAGGAATTTCTGTACATAGGTTACTTCTTTGTTAAGTGTTTGCCTTCATTTGTAATCGGGAAAAGGCTTTCCTCATAGAATGGGTTTCAAGGTATTCTCATCTTTTCAATTTTACAGATGAGGATATGCATAACTTGTATAATTTCCTCCTTAAATATTGGTTTGATAAATTCACAGGTGAAGTCATCTTTGTTTGGAGTTTTTAATTTCTTTAGTACATTTATAGGTACGGTGGTTATATATTCCTTTAGAGTGAGTTTTGGCAGTCTGTGACTTTCAAGAAATTTGTCCTTTTCAATTACATTGTCAAATTCAATGGCATAACCTTGTTGATAATACTTGCTTGTTATCCTTCTAATATCTGTACACTCTCTGATCATGTCTCTCCTTTTTCATTCTTGGTATTGACAATTTGTGTATTTGTATTTTGTTTCCTTTTTCAGGGTTAATCTAGGTTTGGGCTTATCAGTTTTAATGTTCTCAAGGAATTAGATTTTGGTTTCATAATTTTCTCCATTATTTTTCTGTTTATATTTCATTGCTTTCCATTCTCATCTTCATTATTTCCTTCCTTCTACTTCCTTTGGATCTAATTTGGTCTTCTTTTTCTTATTTCTTAAAGTGGGAGAGAATATGTTACTGAATTGACACCACTTTTCTAAGATAAACATTTAATGTTGTAAGTTTTCCTTTGAGTACTTCTTTAGTTGCACATAGCACATTTTGAAAAGTTACATTTTAATTTTTGTGCAATATAAAATGCTTTTTTAATTTCTCTTTTGATTTTTTTCCTTTAATCCAGTCAATTTAGAGTTGTGCTTTTTAGCTTCCAAATATTTGGAAAATTCCCAGAGATCTTTGTTGATTTCTAATTAGTTCTATTGCTGTCTTTGAACACTTTGATTTTTTTTTATTCACTGAGATTTGTTTCTTGGCTCCAAATTTGGCTGTGTGCACCTGAAGACTTTGTGTTCTTCTGCTGTTGAATAGCGTATTTTATAAATGAAAATTAGGTCCAGTTCCTGATTTTCTATTTGTCCTTAAATTTTTGAGAAAGGAGGTAAAAATTTCTTTGAAAATATTTGTAAATTTATCAATTTCTCCTTTCAGTTCTATAACTGTTTGTTTAATATATTTGCTTACTATTTTATCCAAATGACAATTTCTGCCTTTTTTTGTTATACATGCATGTATATGCCTCTTACACTTAATGTTATTATTGATATATTTAAATTTAAATCTGTTTTGTTATTTTCTCTCTTTGTCCCATTTCTTCTTTGTTCCCACTTCCTTTTCAATCAATGCCTTCCTTTGTATTAATTTTTTTTTATTATTTGATTTTATCTTTTTAGTGGTTCATTTGCTCTGTTGCCTTTTTTAAGGTGTTACCTTAGGTTTGTATTATATACCTTATACCTACCACTTTTAACCTTCAAAGAACATTATACCACTTCATATATATTGCATATATTTAGTATAATAATATTAAAACAATCTACTTCCATTTTTTCTCTCCGGCCCTATATGTTATTTTTCTGATGCTTTTACTTCTACTTGTGTTATAATATCTAAACCTAGATCAGAGATCTGGATCACCTGCTTGACCAAATAAGAGTTTCACAACTATTTTTTCCTCCAGTCTTACTTCTAGGTCTCTAGACATGGGCCCTGGTGCTATGGGCTAGGCTACAGATTCAACACCCTGCATCTGACTAAAGAGCCTCCCTTTCCCTGGCAGGGGCAGTCTCAGCATCCTCAGCCTTTTAGCCCTCAACTCTACCCATTAGCAGTACAGATATCTAAAATGGGAGCTTCAGCTTTCAGCTGTATTGATGATCCAGTGATCCCCTCCCACTACTTGATAAGGCATTGTCACAGCTTTTTAATTGAAATTACAAGCCTTGGTACCCACAGGCTCCATGTAGTCCACTCATTTGCCACTATTTTACTCAATTCATTTGCCACTGTTTTCCTCAAGGAATGTTTACTGGGTACCCAGAAACTAAGTCCCAGCTAGAAAAGATTTCATTTGATCTTATTGTCAACAGATACTATCTTTGATTTAGCAGCCATTCACTCTGGTACTATATCATCTTTTTCATTTAAACTCTTCACCTCCTGGCCCCTTCCGTCTAGGTTCAATACACCCTTTGGGGCCAACCCTACTTTCCTCCCCAGAAATAACAAGTGTCAGTGGAAGTAAAGGGAATAATTTCAATCACTTCCCCTTCTCTTCAGCATTGTTTTCTTTTTCCTTTCTTCTTTGCCCACTCACAGAAGCCCCCTGCCCCTATCTCTACAACTGGTCTCTCAGTCTCAAAAGTTCACATGTGCTTTTCTGATCAGAAATTCAGTAGATCCCCAAAGTTATCCTTTATTCATTTGGGGGGGATCTTGAAAATTTACAGTTTCTAAAATCATAAAAAGCAATTTAGACCAAAATTCTAAACAACATGATATTTAAAATCAGAGCTCTGGAACCAAATGGCCAGAGAGCAATCAGACCATCCCAAACCTTTAACATCCTTGTTCAGGGTCACAGGTTCTTCATCTGTAAAAGGCAGACAATAATAGAACTTTCTTTAAAATGATGTTGTCTTGATAGATAAATTATATGCCAATCATTTATGAGCCAGAAATATAGTATTCCCTCAGGAAATACATAAAGTTAGTTTTAGTTTGACTTTCTTTTGTGCTTTTCAAAGCTATGCACATAATAATCACTCAAAACCTGATCTTCCTTCCTGTATAAATTCATTCAACAATAAGTAATGGGTGTCTTCTCAGTATGAAGCAATATTTTAGGAATGTTTTATGTAGGGATTAAGAGAGATGAATAAAAAGGCAGGTATGACCCTTGCTCTCTAATAACTTGCAACCTTGGTAGGGACAAAAGGAGGGCAGGTAAGAAAGAGACATTTTCAGACAATAAAATAAGTAAACAAGCAAGATTTGCAATTAATTTCATGGGAACACAATTTAATTTCAAAAAAGTCTCCATTATAGGAGAGAAAAAAAGGAATTGATTAAAGTAGGATCTCTAGGGCTCTAACTTTCCCAATAATAAATGGAAACTTACTTTTTTAAATTTCAAGGATATTTTGCTAGGCAAGACCAAAGGCAGCAAGACACTAGAATACCTTTAAAAAGTTTTAGGAATTCCTTCCAACTTAAAGAATCACACTTGGCCTCCTGAGTTGAATAATTCACCAGCCCTACTTACTGCTTTTGTCTTTGTTTTGTTACTACTCAGCTTTTTATCTGCACATAAATTACAAGGGACAAAAAGAGAAGCTATTCCCTCAGATAGGAACCCTCAAAGAAAAACACAGATCAGGTAACACTGGAGATTGCCCTTCTCAGGAAGAGGGTTAAGTCTGCACCCAGCTGCCTTGTAGGGCTAAAGACTCAGACTTATTTAAGGGACTGAAGCATAGTCATCAAGGTCATGTGGAGGGTAACAAGTATAGGATGCTTCTAAATGGCACGGCATGTTGAGAGCAGACCCCTGCCAGAGGAAAGAAAAATTATCCCTTTCAAATTAGAACAGAATCTTGAATCTGGAAATGAGAATGGGGGCAAGATCATATGTGAGTATCAACAAAACTTTTTGTCTTCTAAGAACAGCAAAGTCTTCAATTTTGACCTCCTCCTTTTTAGAAAAGCCATAGTGTTCTGTGGCACTGCAGAGTGAGGTGGGCTAGACATCATGTGCAGGGAACAACAGGTTGAGTGGGGCACTTGCACCTAAACCAGAAAGAAAGCCCCCTCTGCTGCCTGCCCATGTTTTGGGTTAAACTGTCTTCTGAGAAACTGAGAAAATTTTTTTTTCCCTGTTTCTGGGGCAGAATCCACCTGGGTCATCCCTGGGGCACACATTTAGATAATCCACAAATGAAAAGGTGTAAGTCAAGGAGAAAGGAGTGGCAACAGTTGTTCTCGTTGTAAACAAAACAAGCATTGATTTACCTAAACTTTAATAAAACATGTTTTATTTTATTTAAACTCTAGCTTTCTCACATGATTAAAATAGAAATCTATTGGTAAAGCATTGATTCTCAACATCATTTGAAAGACTTAGCCAATATGTAAAGTATAATTTGTTTGAACCAATGATGTAATCCTTGTCCTTAGTTTCCATTGCAGATAGAGGCCCCAGTTGTTTACTTTACAGGCCCTACCAACACTGACATTAGATCAGAAGCTTACAGATTACCCTCTCTTGGAAACTAAGTATTTTCTGGGATCCACTGTTAAAGCAGAGATTGTTTTTCTTTCTTTTTCAATTTTACAGAAGAAATAGATCATTATTTTTGTAGCAGGTAATTGTTATTAAATTGTAGTTATTTTATTTTATAAATTTTCTTTAAATATTGACATATACTCAGGATGAAGGAGAGAAAAGGATGGGGGGGTTGATAGAGGGAGGGTAAAAGGCAGGACCACATCTATGGAGCATACTGCAAGGGTACAAGTCAAATCTGTCAAGTGTAGAACACAAATGTCTTAATACAATAATCAAGTAAATGAGGTGAAAGCTATGTTGATTGGTTTGATGTAACCATGTCAGATTGTATAAAAAAAAATCAGCACATTGTACCCCACATATGCGTAAATGTATTCATGATCTATGTGTATTTGACTTAATAAAAAAATAAATATTGACAAATAATGCCATAATAAGTACTATAAAGAATGTACAATGGTGTCTGCTTTTGAATCCATTTGTATATTTCAGTAGATTAAATTCAGTCTATTGATACTTCATGTTATTCCTCAAAGAGCTCTCCTAGGTATTTTTCCCTGATCTAAAGCAGATTTTTCGATTAGTTGGTGACCGAAAGAGATCACCATATGAACAGATGAAGTACATGGTTTTATGGACAAATGCTCTTCCATGATACTACTAATTGCTAGCACCCAATAAACATTTATTAAATCACAACCTGAGTAGTTGAATCTGTACATTATAAAGTAGGCATATTTTTCCAATAAGAAACAGAGACTCAAAAACTTGTTTAGGGCCACATTGTTGGGAAGTACCTGAGCCACAATCCAGAGCCAGTGGTGTCAGCTCCCAAAGCCGAGACTCAAACACAATTCTAGAAGCAGAGGTGAAGTGGATGGTGTGATGATCTTCTCTAAAGGATGAGTCTTTGTGAAACTTCTGTGTCTAACAAGTACCAGACATATAGCATTTATTAAATAAACTAATGAATTAATGGCTTTTTTCCAAGGGCTTTAGCACATAAACAATCAGGAAATCAGCCATCCCTCTGACAATTGATACTGTTATAACTGTGTGAGTCAAATGTGCTTTATTTCAGACAGGGAATTTAACCAATGAGATATTAATAAAATCTGACCCTAAATTGTTGACAGTTTTCAGATCATGGTAATCTTCTTCACATGTCTGTGGCCATAGCTCTCTACTTTCTAACCCCCTTATGAATAAAGGCACTGTTGGGACCTCAGTCGTCTCTGAGAGACCACCAATGCACACATGTAAAAACAAAAAAGTGCTTTTTATTAGATTCAAGCATATGCCTGGGTCACTCCACCCTATAGTGTAGGAGAGGTGAGCCCGATGTGAAGCCAGCAGAGGTTTTTAAAGCACATAGAGGAATTTCAATGGGTGTTTTGTCAGGCGGGGTTGCTATTGGCTGAGCTGTTATGGTTAGGGACTTTCTAGAGGGGAGGGGGGCTGCTGGTTTGTTTCTGATAGACTAGTTCCCTCTAAGCTGACTGATCTTGTCAAGAAATGTGGAGGGAGGGGAAGCTGGTCCCCTTCATACTGGCTGCCCAGAAGGGCAGGGGAGGGAGTGTCTCCTTCCAATAGACTGATTCCACCTGGGGGACCTTGCCCAGGAGGTGAGTGGGAAGTGAGTTCCAAGATGGAATCACATTAACCTCTTCATTCCCAAATGGAGTTACATTAACCTTTTCATCCCCCCCTTGAGTTTGTAACATCTGGTCCAAATCATTGGCCCAGGGGGATTTCTTGTTCTAAGGGCTGATACTGTGATTTTAAGACTAAAAACTGGACGGTATTGATTTGTTCTTTGATGAAAGATATTAACTTGTTTAGAATACAAGGACTGAAAGTTAAAATGAGTATGAGAAGTATTATGGGCCAATTAGGGCAGAAATTAAAAGTAGTTACCCAAGGGAACCAGTTAAACAATGACTTATACCAAAATGCCTGTTGCTGGTATTCTAATTCTCTTTTTCTCAATCTTTTTCATGGTTGAGCCATGGAATCTTTTATAAGTCCTGAATGATTGGTATAAAAGCAGCATTTATCTCCTAATGCAGCACATAAGCCGCCTTGCTGCATTAAGAGTAGATCCAGCCCTCTCCGGTTTTGTAATGCTAGTTCCGGTTTTGTAATGATGATAGAGACTCCTCTAGCCGGCTGATGGAATTTTTTATCTGTTTTAAATCTAGGTCTACAGCAGTTTTCAGTAGCTGATAATTTTTGTACTGTATTATAAGGGCTGAGGTTCCCACCCCAGTGGCACCTGTGATTCCTAGTCCTACTAGAGAAGAGAGGAGGACTGCAGCAACACCCACTGCCCTTTTGGTTCTGGGGCTTATTTAGATTGGGGAAAAAGCAATTTTCATTCGGTTTTCTGAAAAATAGGTTATCATGGGGAACAGCTGGACCATGACGCAGTACCCTGGGTTTAAGATTGTGCCATAAACACAGGGGGTTAATCCAGTTGTGCAAGCCCACCAGGTGTTGGGGGCTGGGGTGTAATAAGTA